>PVKA01007495.1:0-17958 GCA_004027165.1 Ctenomys sociabilis | reverse complement strand
TCTATTTGTGTTATTTCTCTTTTCCCAACAATGATTTTATGATGTTTACATGTTGTGAGTTTCCTCTACTCCTTTCTTTCTTTCTTTTTTCTTGCTTTCATTCTTTCTTTTTATTTCCAGTACTAGGTACCAAACTCAGGACCTTGTGCTTGCCAGTCAGGTGCTTATGCCACTGATCTATATCCCCAACTCTCTTTACTCTCATCCACTTTGATAATCTTTTGCTTTCTCTTTTATTCCCTCACTCCTGCTCCTTTCTCCCGTTTCCCAAAGCCTGGGTGGTCACTCTTTGTGCTGCAGCCTTGCTCCCACTATACTCTCTTCATCTAGCTTTCTGTCTTGCCCCTGGTGCTTCTTAAATTTCCCCACTACAAAGAAAAATCACTCTACTAAAGGGAAACTGTTTGTACATAATTTCCTGAGTAATACTAGATTTTTTTGTTTTCATAATGTTCTGGTATCATACAAGGTGCATACATGATATTCTACTTACAGACATTATTATAGCAGATGTCTCTTAACAGTAAATTAAGAGAGTGTAGCTGTTTACGTATCTTATTTTTTATACTTGAATTATATTAAAGATTCAATAATTAATACTTTCTACCTTGTTATTTTCTTAGTGGTTGTCCATAGTACTAGAAGCCAACATAATATCCTGTCCAACCATCCTTAGTGCAAATCTTGCCTCTCATAGAATTATGTAGAAGCATGGCGTATCTATCCCAACTGTACTATCCATACACACACATCATGATTCTTTCTTTCTATACCCCTTCCTTTGTCTACACCTGTCAAAGATGGGCACTCCATTGTCATTCAACCAATTTACGTGCCTGAACTTGACGACACAATCCAACACAGTTCAGCATTCCACAACAATAGTGAGTTATCTGAAGAAGTTGTCAGCTGTAGCCATTTACAGCTCAGCTTATTATTATGGCCCCATGTTGTATACCTCATTTTTATACTTTTCTGCTGGATGGTTAAGACCTAGATAGAGCAAGACCTATATACCAAAAACATGTAGTATTTTGTTTCTGATGAGGTCAGTAAAGTCTCCTCAAGATTTATTTTGTAACCCTGTACCTTATTCTGTAGATCCTTTGTCTGTGTCATCCATGTGGATGAATCACAGCCAATGCTTGACCAGTTTGCTCTCTGTGAGATCCTGAGAAAAAGGGAACACTTCTCCACTGCTGGTAGGAATGTAGACTGGTACAATCATTGTGGAGGTCAGTGTGGAGACTCCTCAAAAGAGTAGGACTAGAAATCCCATTCAAGCCGGCTATCCCCCTACTGGGAATTTTCCCAAAGTATCTGGAAACATTGTATCATAGAGATATATGTGTACCTATGTTTATAGCAGCGCAATGTGTGATAGCAAAATTTTGGAAACAACCAAGATGTCCATCACATGAGGAATGGTTGAAAAAGATGTGGTATTTCTATATAATGTAGTATTATTCAGCTATTAAGAATGATAAGCTTGAAGCATTTATATTGAAGTGGATGCCACTTGAACAAATATTTATTTCAAAAGTGAAATAAACCAGACACACATGTATAAATCTCATATATTCTCCCTAGTATAAGGAATGCAAATACAAATGTACAACAACCACTAAAAACAATTGAGTCAGACTGGGGAAAGTGAATGGCATATCTGCAGGGTACTAATCAGCTTTTCTTCTGGATGGTTAACAACCTAAGTTCACAGATCAAAATTGAGAAATAGAAGAGCCACAAGGCCAGCTAACATCTGGCTCTAGCCTTTCAAGGTCAGCAAAGACTCAGGACATAGGAGAACCTGTACTGTAACATCATGAAACTCAGTTGAGACCCAAATTTTCTGAACAAGATTATGGAGCCACAGAGGAAAGAGATTGAAGTTCTATAGTGTGCCTGGGGAGAGTCACATGGAGAGTAATACTAGATTTTTGATATGCAACTGTAGATCTTGCCCCTATGGCTAAAGTTACCAAATAAGTAGTTCCCATAGTTTATTGGGTTTGAGGCTGTGCTTCATACTCGTTTTATTGCTAAGTGTTCTATTCAACAATGATATTCCTGTTGTAATTAGTTGTTCTCCCTTATAAGGTAATACTGTGATTGTCTGGTTTCATAACGATCAACATTGTTCAGTACCAAAGGACTTGATACTGAGCCAAAAATATAGCAAGATTTCATCCTTAATAAATTGGGAAGGTAGCACAATGGGACAAACCAAAGATCAAGTACCACCTATACCTAGAAGACATGTCTGAGGAATCAACATCTTCTAGGGAAGTCTCAATATTAGTGATAAAATTATCTACTATAAAAAACTTACAAGCATCAACACAGAAAACAAAATAAAATTTAAAAACAAAAATTCTCAAGCAAAACACAGCCCCAGACCTCCAGCCCACTCAGGACAAATCTATAGAACAAGAGACAAGATATAAGAAAAAAACACCCAACATAGGAAAGAAATAGAATGCATAAAACAGATTCAGATATTCAATTAAAAATTCCACTGAAAGCTTACAAAATTAACTGAATGAAAGTGAAGACAGAACATCAGAGATGAAGACAGGATTGGGGACAGTGATCACCAAAGATTACTTAAAAATAGTGAAGGATGCTGAAAAAAATCCAACAGCTGTAAGGAGATGCAAAGAACAACATAATACTGATCAGAGTCAATGAAAGAGCAGAAGTCAGCACCAATGACTTTTTTCACAGAAGTAATGGCAGAAAACATCTGAAGCATAAAATAAGAATTGGACATACAGGTGAGTGTAGCATGTAGAACTTCAATTATTCATGACCAAAATAAATCTACACCTAAGAATATAATTAATAAGATTCCATAAATTTAGCACAAAAGCAGAATACTAAAACTGTTAGAGAAAAGAAACAAACACCTATAAAGGAAAGCCTAATAGAATCATAGCAGATTTGCAACACTGACCTCTAGACAGGAAGACCTTGTAGGGCCAGAGATATACCTCCATAGCATAGTGCCTGCCTTGCAAGCCTGAGGTCCTAAGTTTGATTCCCTGGAGAGGGAGAAAGAGGGAGAAGGAGAGGCAAAGGGAAAGAAAAAGGGAGAGGGGGAGAGAGAGAGGGAGAGAAAGAGAGACTTAGAGTGAAGCATTCAAGCCCTGAAAGAAAATAACTTCTAACCAGATTAGTATACCCTGCAAGACTATCTTTCAAAATCAATGGTGAAGACTAAGATATTTCCATGATAAAGAACAAATAGAGACATTCATGACCACCAATCAGGCCTGAAAAATGCTTGAAGGATATTTTGGAAATAGATAAAGAAGACTACAAACCAAAAACTGCCAATGGAAATGATCCAAGCAAGCAAGCAAGAGGGGGAGCCAAAAGCAGGAAAATAGCATGACAAGGATAAGTTGATACATATCAATTATAACAATCAATGTTAATGTCTTAGTTCACAATCAAGAGAATCAAACTGACAGAAAGGATCAAGAAACAAAACCCCAGCCAAATAACTCTGTGGATTAAAGTGCCAATAAGCAGGAGCAGGGACTGGGTGCTCAATTCCCAGGCCTAGATGCCAGCCCTGCCCCAGAAATTGCTGAGACAACACTTGAGACTGGATGTGGTGGTGCATGCCTGTAATCCCAGTTCTTAGGAGGCTGTAAACAGGCAGATCACTATCAGTTGGATCTAGTAGTGAGACTCTGAAAACCTTGTAGACCCTTCCCTAAAATGCAAGAAAGAAAGAGAGAAAGAGAGAGAGAGAGAGAGAAGAAAGAAAAAGAAAGAAAGAAAGAAGGAAGGAAGGAAGGAAGGAAGGAAGGAAGGAAGGAAGGAAGGAAGGAAGGAAGGAAGGAAGGAAAGAAAGAAAGAAAGAAAGAAAGAAAGAAAGAAAGAAAGAAAGAAAGAAAGAAAGAAAGAAAGAAAGACCCAACAATATGATTCATACAAGGAACACATTTAACTCAAAAAGAAATTCATAGATTGAAAGTCAAAGGATATAAAGCAATATTTCATGAGGCAGAGTCCTAGAAAAAATAGCAGGAGTAGGTATTCTATTTTCAGATTATGTGAACTTTAAGCCAAAACCAATCAAAAAAGACAGGAATCTCACTACATACTTGTTAAGGGAAAACTCCAAGATGAAGAGATAACAATCATACATAAATTTGCACAAAACTTAGATGTACCCAACTATATAAAGTAAATACTAATGGACATGAAAAATTAAGTAAGTACTAGCACAATTGTAATACCTTTAATATCAACAAACCTTAATATCCCACTAACATAAATAGATCATATAATAAATCAACAAAGAAATATCAGAATTAAGCATAACCTGTGAACAAACAGATTTAGTATATGTCTAGAGAGTGTTCCACCCTACAACAAGAGAATACACTTTCTTTGCATGGGATGTTCTCCAAAATAGACAACACAAGTCTATAGAACATAATTAAGTAAATGCAAAGGAACTGAAATTATTTGGTGCCTATTATCAAAAATTAATGCCAAAACTAACCACAAGAACTTCCTAAATACATACAAATTAAATAATATCCTACTGAACAACCAATGGGTCACAGATAAAATTAGAGAAGTGATTGAAGAGTATCTACAATTAAATTATAATGCTGATACAACTTACCAGAACTGAAGGGACACAGGGAAAACAGTCCTAAAAGCCTCCTATCAGGAAAATAGAGATAATTCAAATAAACAACATAATGTTGAACATAAAATTTCTAGAGGAAGAAGATATCAAGCCCAAATCTCATATGGGAAGATTATAAAACTCAGAGCAGAAATTAATGCAATTGGAACAACAACAAAAAAATTTTGTTCTCTGACAGATTAAATTAAATTGATAAACCCTTAGCCAACCTTATCAAAAAGGGAAAGACTCAAATCCATGCAATTAGGAATAAAAAGAATGAAAGAACAATTACCCTGCAAAAATTCAAAATACTATCAATACCTACCTCAAGAACTTTTGATGAGATGGAACTACAAAAAGAAATGGATACATTCCTAAATACACATGAATTTTAAAAGTTGAACCAAAAATATAAAATTCTTTTTTTTTTTAGTACCAGGGATTGAACTCAAAAATAAACTCTAAATGGCACAATACCAATGAAATTGAAACTAATTAAAACCTTACCAGTGAGGAAAAGCCAAGGCCTTAATAGAATCACTGCTTAATTTAAAAAAAAAAAAGATATAGTACGCGTACTCCTCAAACTCTTTAATAAAATTGAAAAGGAAGCAATATTCCCAAAATCATTCCTAGAAGTAAATATTTCATTGATATAAAAACCAGAAAGAAAAACTCAGACAAAAAAGAGAACTACAGGCCAATCTCCCCAACAAACAGATTCAAAAATCTTCAATTAGATACTGGAAAACAATGCAGCAAATCATTCAGATTATATACCATGGAGTTAGCGAGATAGCTCAGCAGACAATATACCTGCTTAGGCAATTTCAAGGACCAGGGTTCGATCCCTGGCACCACTTGCCACACTGGCCTTGCCCCCAGAAGTGCTGAGCTGACCACCAAGTCAGGGTGTGATGGTGCATGCCTGTAATCTCAGCACTGAGGAGGCTCAAAACAGGAGGATCACTAGGAATCTGAGTTTCATGGTGAAACCTTGTAACAAATACATATACATCAAAAAAAAGAAGAAAAAAAAAAACATATACCATGACCAAGTAGGATTCATTCCAGAAATGTAGCAATGGTTTAGAATACACAAATCAATAAATGCAATACACCAGATCAATAGAATCAAAGACAAGCACACAATCATTTCAATACAGAAAAAACATTTGACTAATGTTCCTTTTGTGATAGAGTCCCTACAGAAAATTAGAGTAGATGGTCTTTTTCTTAACCTGATAAAAGGCAGCTATGACAAACAAACAGCTGGCATAATATTAAATGGACAAAAAGTGAAAGTTCTCACTTTAAAATCAGAAACAAGACAGGGATACTCACCGCCACCACTCCTATTCAATATAGCTCTGGAAACATCAGCTATAGCAATTACAACAAGAGAAAAATGAAAGTGATGAATGGAAAGGAATGAGTGAAATTATTATTTGAAGATGACATGATACACTACATAGAAGATGCAAAAACTCCAAAAGTAGACTTCAAAGTTTAATTACCAAATTCAGTTGCATAGCTGGATACAAAGTCAACACTCAAAAATCAATGATATTTTTGTACACACATAACTAAGTCATTGAGAGAGAAATTAAGAAACAGTTATGGTTGATACACTGTGTGGACTTCAGAAGCTTAGAACTCAGCAGGAGCCCAAAGTCCTTACTTTGTAACTGTCCTGAGCCTGCTCAAGAGGAAGGCATTAAGATGATATATGTTGGTGGGGTGTGGGACCCTCCACACTCACACCCTGTGCAGGTGGCTGGCAGACAATAAGAGGAAAATGAAGAGCTGATTGCTGGTTCTTCGGAGGAGCTCTAGTCTTTGCCTACAACTTGGTCATCACCTCCCAGCCTCTGGCACAGATTGTTCAGCTGCCACCCAGGACTCCAGCATTCTGGTATCTTTGACCTTTATCATAGATTCTTCAGTGTTCCACCACAAACCCACAGGCCTCCCAATATGGACTCGCACAGAACACTGCAGTGAGATCCAGACCTTGGATTGGACCCCTCAGCCTCTTGTGTGCAGACCCCCTCTGCACACTTCCTCATCTAACTTGGTGGCTTGACCATCACAAGCCAAACATAATTTCATATATGTTTTTATATCTTGTGTTATATCTGTTCCGGTGATAAACCCTGACTGGTACAAATACTTTTTATAGGGCAGTTTTAAAAAAAAATGAAATACTTAGGAATTAACCGACAAAGGTAGTAAAGAATCCCCACTGAAAAACTGCAGTACTATGGAAAAGGACATCAAGGGCAATCAGGCAATAGAAAGACTCTTTGCTTTTGCTCTTGGGGAGGAAACACCAAAATAGTGAAAATGGCCATACTTCCAAAATTACTACATAGATTTAATGCTATGCCAAGCAAAATACCATTGGCATAGATCACAGAAATAAAGAAAATACCCCTAAAATTCATTAGAATAGCAAAAGCAATTCTGGGCAACAAAGACAAGGCAGGGGGACCTCATAGTCCCAGATTGTAAATATGCTACAAAGCTTATATGATAAAAACAGTATGTTACTAGAAAAAAAGAAAAATACTGAAAGTAAAAAGATCTGAGAATTTACCTGAGGATCCATAAAACATATGAGAAGACATAGAAACAACTATAGACATACTTAGCTACCTTATCTTTGACAAGGCTTCCCAACATCTGCACTAGATGAAAGATAGCCTTTTTAACAAATGGTGATGAAAAACTAGCTACCCACAATTGAAGACTAAAAGCAGACCAATACCTATCATCACGCACCAAGATAAAATCAAAATGGTTCAAACCATTAGAACAGAAAATTAAATCTTCTTGGTGAAAGAATAGGCAGAACTCTTGAAGACATTGATGTAGGCAAAGACTTCATGAACGAAACCCAGATTTCATGGGAAATGCTACAAATAATCAACAATTGGGATCTCATTTTATTCAAAAGCTTATGGACAGCAAAAGAAGTCGCCAACAGATTTTTCTGCTCACAACCCTCCATTGGTGTCTTCGGATGTGCTGCGCTGTTTCCTTATTCCAGGCACTTTGGATGGAGTAATTAAGGGAGCTCCTGCCCCAGGCAGGGGCCAGACACTCAGGTTGGAAGGGTGCTTAATGCATTTCACATGCTCAGATTTAAACCCAAGCCCCATCTACTCCCTAAAGTAGTTAGTATCCTCATCCCCATTTTTTAAGCAAGGAAGCTGAGACCGACCAACAGGATAGGGCAGTTCAGCAGTCACATCGTAAGTAAATGGCAGAGGTGGGGATGGGCTATCTGAGCATTCTAACAAGCCGCTGATCAAAATTATTTCATCTTCATCAGCTCCTTTATGCATTGACCTATAGTTACATGAGACTAGGTCTGTGTTTAGATTTAAATTTAGACTTAGAAAATAACATTTCATGAATTACCTAAGTTTTATATAATAACTATAAAATGTGTTTCTTTCTTGGTTTGCACACACACAAAAAATAAGAAATATACAGGTAGGCCTCAGAGACTCCTGAGGCAGGAAGAGGGAAGGCAGACAGGATGGTGACTGCAAACTGGGCAGGAGGAAGAGCACCAAGAACACCACTTTGAGTGGGCCTTTTAATTATTCCTACATTAAGAAATGCTACTATTTCATGTGCTCCAAAACAATTAAATTCAACAAGCACTAGAGGATGTGGTAAAACCATACCAGTTTATATGAGTTTTAGGAGAGGACAGAAGTAAATACTTTGTGGTTCATGACACAGATCCTTCACTGGAGAAAGCGCTACAAATGAAAAAGCTGAGACGGTCTTGTGGACATCGACTAGAAAAATCATGAATGGGTACCTCTAGATATCCATATGAGCTGATGGTTTTTGTGAGTTGGTACCAGTCTGTGGTTCCATATTACTCCTGGAGATAATTCCATGTTTGAAGGGGCTTCCCCAGAATGGAGACAAGGACCACAGCTTGGCCCACTGAGTGGGTTCTTAACTCAGCACGGGAAAAGAATTACACGAGAAATGTAAATGAGAAGCACAGAAGAGTTTATTATTCAGAGCTGGAGAGAGCAGGCTGCAGTTGCAGCTCCTGGCCAGATCCCTCCTGGGGCGGCCTGGTCTGCCTTAGTCAGCTCCCCTCCACACCATGCCTTCCATCCCTGCAGGCACACGACACCCAGCTCCACAAGTCAGAGAAGGAGAAATTTGCTTCCTGGAGACAGAGCTCAGGAAGAAGGCCAGACAGCAGAGCGCAGGGGCAGGGGCCAAACAGTGACCTCCACGCTTGACCCGGACTCAAGCAGAAGCGCGCTTTACTCATCCGCTCAGCAGCTCCCAAACCCGTGAGGCTGACATAGCTAAGCTGAGCCAGCACAGGCACAGGGTGGGCTGCTCACGCTCCCAGGAGGCCAGCTTGGGGCACCAGCTGAGGGCAGCCATTATCGCAGTTCTACTTTCCACAGCTCTGATGGAATCCGTAGGGCTGGAGGAGCCTTCTCTTCCCATGAGATAGAGGATTGTTCTTATCTGGGAGAAGATGGTCCCTTGGTTTCCATGAGGGAGACTCGCTCCTGCCTGCGAGTAGGGATCTAACCATGCGATGGCCTGTATGGCTCTGCTTTTCCTAGAACCCAGGTGATTGCGTATGTGGAAATTTCAAGGCATCCCTTCAAGGGGTTCTGGAACTAGATGCTGTGAAAGCTAGCAATCAATTGACCCTACAAACCCTGAAAATGAGTCTTATTTTGGTACTTGCAGATCTGAAGGGCATGAGAGAGACTAGATAAATTTAGAGCTAATAAAACTTCTTTTGTCAATCCTTTCTTTGTACAGAGCTGAGCAGGAATCTGACCCAGAGTTTGAAAGTAATAGGGCATACAAAAAATGGAATTTCCTCTCCTAAGATCTTTTCTTTTCTCCTACCTCAAACCAGTATGGATTTGGGGTAATACAAACAAGTATAAATTGGCTTTTTTATGAATCAGTATGAACTGTTTTTATTACACAGGGCTCACTATGTAGTTCAGGCTGGTCTACAACTTGGGCAGTGCTCGTGCCTCAGCCTCCCAAGTGCTGAGAGCAAAGAAGCATGCCACCAAGCCTGGAGAATCACTATAAGTTCCCCTAAAGAATAGGCTTCTAGAAATTCTCATCACCCAGGTGCTAGAGACTGGGGCCTCCAGTCCTCCCAGGTCAATACTACATAGATCTGTGATCTTAAGTTTCCTCACTTCCACAGGCACTGCCCTAAAGCAAGTCTATTGCTGGGACTCTGCCCTTGGGGGTATCAGTGTGTGTCTGGGACATCGAGGGAGCCAGACTCTCACAGCTCTGGAATTCTGAAAGCCTGCATAAGGAGCATCATGAGCTCCACCCCCAAATGGGAGGGGGTCACATGTACCTTCTGGAGCAACGACCTTAGCTATACCTGAGCCTCAGCTGCAGCAGCTGGAGAAGGCAAGCCCAGAAATACAGAGAGCAGTGGTGAAGGCGGGCTCAGGCAGCAAACCATGGAGGTGTCCTGGGCCTGAGACACTCCAGTCCATCTCTCTTCACCTCTGCATTCCATGAACCCTAGGACACAATTATGGCAACTGCCGAACAATTTGCATTACCCTATTCCTAATTTCCCCTGATATTTCATCATAATGACATTTACTCTCAGTATTTCTACCACCATTCTCACCATAACCACTCAGATGGTATCTGTGAACATTCACATTTTTCTATAGCTTCCTTTTGACAACTGCTCACCAGATTTACCCTTAGTGGAATATATTTGCTATATTCATGGAAATACAGACTTTTTCTAGTCTGCGCCTTAAACTCCTATAGCCTCTCCAGTACCCAGTTCTAAAAGTATCTCAACATTTTCAAGTACTTTGTTCTAGCAATAGCCTCACTCTTGGTACCAGTGTACTGTGGTAGTCTGCATTCTTCTATGTTCAAAGATATCATAGGCAGAGTAAAACACAAAGAATAGAAGTTTGTCAAGCTCACAACTTTGAACACTAAGAAACTCGACTTGCAGTGGCTACAATCTGAAGGAGATTAAGTCAGAACTGCCCGCTCATTGTGTCTCTACATGGCAGAAGGAAACAATATCAAGAGGACATAGACAGAGAGGCAGGAAGGGACCTGACTTAGCCTTTTACTCCAAGCCCTCTCCAGTAGTAGCCTTCTCTGTGCAATAACAACATTAATCCACTGAGCAGGACACAGACCTCAGGACCTACTGTGCAAGAGTTCTGAGGTTAAGACAGCTTCTACCTCAACTTCAGAAGAAGGCCTGGGAGTCCAGGCAGTGTTCAGTGTGTAAAGCTGTGAGTGAGAAACCTATTCAGTGGAAATCCCAGAAGTCTGCAAAAGCTAGGAATGTGGATCATTTAAGGGAAACTGTAAGGAGGGAGCAAAGCAGGCCTGAGAGAGAAACCATGAGAGCCACCACCAGCAGAAGTGCCATATGGGTGGAGCCACACAGAGCTCCCAATTTGCTACCCATTGCTTTGGATGTTCCACATAGATCTATAATACTTAATATTCACCCTTCTGGAAAGAGGGATTGGGAGGAGGGTGGAGGTGATAAAAAAAAAAAAAAAAAAAAGGAATCCAGATAGATACTGCACAGGTACAGGTACAAATACCCTATGGTAAATGTGTGACTCTAAATGGTACCAATAAATCTAATAATACTAAAAAATTTAAATGATTTAAAAATATAATAAAAAATAAATTAATTAAACCACAGTGATTCCATACAATAATTATTTATATACTATTTGGCATTGGTTAATAGTTATCTTCCCCAAAAGACAAACTTTCAAATAGTCATTAACACGAAATATTTTGGCTCATTAGCCAATTAAACATACAAATTGGACATTGTTATAATATTCTTATTTTATTAAAGGACAATCTAAGCTTTCTAGATAATAGAAAGGTGCTTTCACAGCCTGAACCATCAATACCAGGCCAGAGCTTGAGTCCATGTCTTCCCACCCTTGCAGTCCACTGTGCTAGGGCACAACTCGCACTAATAATTTACCGATGCTTCACCATACACTTCAACATGATGCGCTTGCAGTGGTATCAATCCAGAGGAGATGAGGTCAGCCAGCTGGGGTAAAGGCCAGAGGAATAAGTAAAGAGAACCCAGAGGAAGAACTGTGTGAGCCCTAGTCTGTACCCATAAATCTGTTCTAAAATCAATAGAGGGGTCAAGTTATAGGGCAAGGCAAGCAGAAAAGCAAAAGGCTGATCTGAAGGAGGACATGTGGCCAAGTGAAACATCTTGAGAGAAGTTAGGAAACAACTCAGAGTGAAGAAGGGCTAATTAAGAGATGACAGGGTGGTTCCCATGCTAAGTCAAAGGATGCATTGCTACCCACTAGGTGGAGAAGCTGAGGTGTAATACTGTTAGGTGAACTATCTCTTGGAGAAAGGGACTGAAAAGGAAATAATACTCATTTCTACCATCATTACCTCAGTACTATAAAATGGGGGAAAAAGAGAAAATGCAATGTTTACAGTACATTTTTGTTTTTATTTCTACTTTTTCATGTGGGGGATTGAACTCAGGACCTTGTGCTTTCTAGGCAGGTGCTTAAGATGCTAAGCTATCTACTTGTCCCACAGTAAATTTTTATAAAAGTACCACATGCTAACCAATTGTGCAACTGGAGCTTCTACAGTAAATTTCTAAATCAACCCCCCTCTTCTTCCTGAGTAGAATCTCAGAGATAAAAGAAAGCAGAAAAATGCTTTATTCTGTACCTAAGTAAAGTTTAGTGCTATATACATATACCAACCCCCTACAAGAAATGTAGATTTCATGTGCTCAAAACATATACCAATAAATGTAAATTATTTTAATAATAAAAATAGATAAATTAGGGGCCAAGGAGATGGCTCAGTAGAATAAGCCCTTGCCTGGCAAGTGCAAGGGCCTAAGTTCAATCCCCGGTTCCACAAAAAAAAGGTAAATTTAAAACTATAGGCCTTTTTCTCACTGGTTTTATACTTGGTTATTTCTAAATGATTTGAACGTAATACCTCCTAGGTTTTCTCTCTTTTACTTTTCTGTGTGCCAAAGAAAGTCTACAGAAAAGCTAAGGAAGATGTGCAGGGAAGTGTCCCCAAAGGGCAAGACTGGGAGATGGCACTTGCTCAGGCATGAATGGGTCAGAGTATGGTTTGATTACCTTTTTCTGTAGCTTCTGGAGAAAGACAACCTGAAACAGGAAACACTACTGCCCATTTGGGGTTAATTATAACAGAGAAGAAAGGAGCCAGAGCCAGGGGGAAAAATGAACCTTAGGAGACTGCCCACTGACCACCAAGGGGCAGAAGACAATCAGACTGGGAAACTGTCTTCCAAGAGTAATTAGAGGAACCCCATTGCTTGAGTAATTAAACCACACACATGGTGCTGTGTGGAACATACCTGCAGTGATGAGGAGAAACAGAAAGGCCCACCTCAGCTTTCTCATGGAAAATCATGAAAGGGAAGAAGCACTGCTTGAACACAGGTTTATTGCAGATAGAAAATAACCCATGCCTACCATCTTAAGCAACTCTGAGTTTAAAAGGCAGCTCAGCCTCATCTCATTCCCTCAGAGCACACACACGATTTACACCTCAGTCTCCTGTCATGTTTTTAGATATTTGAGTTCAAAAGAGGTCTCTTGATATATGTCCATCAATTCCCTCAATACTTCTTTACATGATAGAAATCAATCACTGGACAAGGCTTAATGAATTTATAATGATTTGCATGTGCATCCAATGATCAGAGAAACAAGTTTTAGTTGATTTTTGGCTTTTTTTTTTTAAATGTATTTGGTACATGGTCTCACTACATATCTCAGACTCATAATGGTCTTCCTGTTATCAGCCTCCCCAGTGCTGGGATTATAGGCGTGCACCACCATGCCCAAAATCAGTTGCTGGCTCAACTCGCCCTGGGGGTGGGGCTGATGCAGCATGGGGGAGCAAGGATCAACCCTGGTCCTTGCACTTGCCAGAGCAAGTGCTTAGTCCTCTGAGCTATCTCGCTGGCCAGCCATTCTAGTTGGTTCTTATCTTCTCTTTATCTGTGATATAGCCAACCTCATTAACCTTGCTGAGGTTCAGTTTATACCCACTTGTAAAATGTGCATAAAACATCTTTCCTTTAACACTATTATGGGGCCAGCCAAACAACTCAGTGGATTAAAGCTCCTGCAAGCAGGCTCAGGGGCCAAGGGTTTGATCACCAGGCCTGCTGTGCCTGCCCTGCCCCCAGAGCATACTGAGGCTGCAATTGAGACTGGGCATGGTAGGACGTTCCTATAATCCCAGCTCTTATGAGGCTGTAAATAGGGGATCACTACAAGTCCGATCTAGTAGTGAGACCCTGAACACCACGTAGACCTTTCCCTAAAATACAGAAAGAAAAAAAAAAAAGACTAATATGAAAACTCAGTGAGAAAACAAATTGCTTTAAAAATTAGCATAGTTCCTGAAAAGGATGTGGCACGAAGCCTCTTAATAAATGTGATTGATGAGGGTGACAATAACAAATGATGCAGCCCCATGCACTGAGGGCTGGAGAGGCAATAAAAATAAAAATATTTTTATTTCCTAGAACTAGGAAATAAAATAAGATTGTATTCAGTGTTTAGTGCTGAAAGATTCTCAGCTGGGTTTTGCCACACACTGTGATAATGGAATAGTGTTAATATTCACGTGTTTTTATCAAGGGTCATTTGAAGGAAGATGTGCAATAAAGAGATTAGAAAAATGTACTTTTGTGTAGCTATGGGTAAGATGAAGCTATACAATGACTTTTCTCTTCCCAAATAAATCATGGCTAATATCTGTAACATTAAAAACCAAAGAATTTGTCCACTCTTTACTGCTGATACAATCTTGATTCTTTGAAATGGAAGGGAGTAAGACTTTTGTAATCAGGAAGGAGAGGTCTGAAACCAAAGACTACCATTTTCTTCTTAGTTTAGCCAAAGATTTTGGAATATTTCATTATGTTCATTTCAAACAATTACCTTCTTTCTAAGTCCTTCACAGCTGTTATTAGAATTACACATGTAGAGATGTTTTGGAGTAATGTTCAAATATTGACAAAATTATTAAAATATTACCTTAGCACAATGTCATCTCATGCAAGAGTAAAAGCCATCCTTTACAAACAAAACAGATTTAGTATATGGGATCCACCTGAAAACAGCAACTACTGGTACACAACTACTTACGACAGGTGACACACAGGTTCCTTACCACTTGTGTAGCTATGCAAGGCGTACCCTGTCCAATCGCAGTGTGTGACACTACAGGATGACTGTGAGTCTATAAATCCATACCCCACCTTCCCTCCCATGCTGAGTATTTGACAAGCATGATATGTCTTTTACTATATTTGAAAGTGACTCTTCCTAAAGGCACACAACCTGGTAATTACTGCTCTTACAGGGGCCTACTTTCTAGAGTCTGGCATCCTTAGGCATGGTGGAGACATAACCATTTATTAATTGAATGAATACACAGCCTACTTTTAAAAAATTTACAGTGTACTGATTTGGCATCTCCCATCACAGCTTGCCCAGTACCTCACATCTGGTTGACATGGACCAACACTGAAGCCCCAACAGATGTAAAAATACAATGCAAGTTACAGATTATCTGAAACAAAACCACCTCCCTGTAAATGAAGCAATCATTGGAGTTATGTATTTTTAATCTCTTTTTCAGTGATTAATTGTCCAAGACAGAAAGTCATTCTCCTTGTCCTTGATTTAACTCTTCCCCATGTATTATCAGTTTCAAAACTTGTGTTCATTTGCGTTTGTCAAAAAGGTGCTAACATAGACTCTGTCTTAAAGGCATTGATGAGAACACCAACATGCTCATCAATTCTGTTCTCAAAATGGAAAATAGGAATTGTGTTATAAATCTTCTAGACTCTTTACAGAGTATGAAAAAATCCATACCAAGAATTGATAATTGAGTAGAATCAACTATGTAGTTTACCAAAAAACTAAAAAGAAACTACATGCCAACAATGGAGCACAAATCATCGTGTTTATAAGGAGGCTGACATAACCCTTGAAGAGGGTTAGTAATAATACCCATGTCTTCCCTGAGACCATCTCAACACTTAAGGGAAAGAATGTTTTGTACTGACCACACTATAAATGCAATTGGCTGCAGGGGGAATTTCATTGCTTCTGGGTGATGGTACACCTCCCTGTAAAAAGTTGAGTTCTCAAAAGGCAAAAATGTGCTGTTGTGCCTAAATTATGTTTCACAATTAATGTACACACTCTAGCATTTTCAGCTACACATGAGAAGCTAATCAAATTTGGCTATTGGAATTAGACCATTTGAAGATATCCTTGATAACTTGCAGAGGAACTTACAAAGTTGAAATTAGATAGATCATGACTACAAAGGTCACAGCACTGTCAGGGAAAGGGGAAGGCTTGATCCTTGAGCATCAATAAACTAAGCACATAAGTCCAAATAAATAAAAAAATAAAGTCAGTGACAGGGAAAGGCTGGAAGGAAAAATGGAAAATTCTGGAGACACACTGTGGTGCAGACCAGGCACAGATGTGACTGTATCAGTCAAAACCAGGTGGAGGACTCCGACCTTGGCAAGCGCAGTCACTGCTTCTGGTAGTGAATTCAGCTCCTGAAGCCAGAATGCTGCTGAGCTCTGTTTGCACAAGGACCCCCGGTGAAAGGTACTTTGCTGGGGACAAAACCATTTTGTGATCCCTCCACTTGCCTCTCAATTTCTCTTTCTATGTGTTTCTTTCATTGCCTGGTGAAGTTTCCCAAACTTATTTTTTTTTATTATTTAGTTTTTAAAAAAGAAACAAGGTCTACGAGGTCTCAATGCACAGATCGGACTCAGCAATCCTCCTGTTTTCAGCCTCCCAAGCGCTGGGATTACAGGTGCACACCACCATGCCCAGTCTCAATTGCCATCTCAGTGCTCTCCAGGAACTGGGCCAGCCTGACACACAGTGTCGAACCCTGGCCACTGAGCTCTGCCAAAGCAGGTGCTTTAATCCGCTGAGTTATCTGGCTGGCCACCTCAAATCTATTTATCTTTTCTTCTCTCCTTCACTTGACTGATACTAATGGATTACAACTAGATTCTTGATATACTGTTAGAATCCCAGCCCTCAGGAGACTAAGGCAGGAGGATCACTGTGTATTGAAGGTCAGTCTAAACTCTATAGTGCAATCCCATTTAAAAAAGAAGAAAAAGGGCCAGCAAGATAGCTCAGCAGACTAAGCACCTGCTTAAGCAAGCACAGGTACTGGGATTCTATCCACATATGGTGCCAGCCCCACACGTAGGCATGCTGAGCTGGCCACTGAGACTGGGCGTGGTGGCACATGCCTGTAATCCCAGGGCTGGGGAGGGTGAAAACAGGAGGAACACTATGAGTCTGAGCTGTGTAGTGAGATCCTGTCCTAAATACATTAAAATAATCAAAAATAAAAAAGATTATATTCTCTTGATACATTGTTGGGTCCTGCATAGAATAAAAACGTGTGCTGTTAACACCTGGGAGTATCTTAGAACAGTGTGAAAGAGCACAGATGCCAGCTATGGCATGCAGCCCTAAATTCTTGCACTCTGGAGGCTTAGGAAGGTGTGGCCCAAGTTTGAGCCCAACTTGGGCAACTTAAGAACTTAATTAGACGTGTCATACACTTAAAACAAAAAGAAAAATTTAAAATGGACCTGAGGAGGTAGCTCAGACCAAAGGGCCTTAATAAAATCTCTAGCACCATGAAATAAAACCCAGATATGAACATCAGCGACACCGAGCCTCGAGTCCTAGCTTTACATCTAAGCCTTGGTAACAGCTCAGTCAAATTATTTAATTTCTCTGTAAGATGGTGAGTCTGCAGCTCAGGAAGGGGCTGGACCTGAAGGACAAATGGAATGAGATAAATTCAGAAGATATTTTTGCAGAGAAGACACACCCAAGCTCTAAGCACAAGGGCCCAAATTCCCAGCTCCCTGTCCTCTCTTGGCTGACACTCAGGTATGCAGGTAGCAGCACGGTGCTGGTCAGCAGCACCAGCAACAGATCCAGACAGACCCAGATGCCAATTCCAGGCTGATTCATTTCTGCTGGCTAACCAGAAGATGTAAACAAGGTGAAAAGTATCTCCAAGCCCCCTAAATTTTGTCATATAACAATGTGTATGGCATAAACTTATAGGGCTGTCATAGGATACAATAGGAAAAGATGCCCACAGCACTGAGTACAGGCTTTGGAGAGAGTAAA
>PVKA01007494.1:0-77555 GCA_004027165.1 Ctenomys sociabilis | reverse complement strand
GTCTCTGGCCGGTCTCAGGAGCTGGGCGGGGGCAGGCGGGATGGAGCAAGATGGCGGAGTCGGCCGCGCTGTCTCTGGCTGGTCTCAGGAGCTGGGCGGGGCGGGCGGGATGGAGCAGGACGGCGGAGTCGGCCGCGCCAGACAAGCAAATCTTAACAGGGCAGCAGGAAAGAGATCAGCGCTACCAGACTGCATGCCTGGTGAACCACCTCCTCTGACCAGATTCCACTCTTAGCATCAAGGGACCTATAACCTCAAACACTAATGATCACCATGCTCCTGTGATACAATCAGCTCCCCAGTGCCCAACGTATGAGGATAAAAGGCCTTGGGAGACATTGAGATGTAAACCATAAGAACACTAGATAGACTAGCTAAGGTTAAATCTTTATGACCCATGTAGACACATGTGGCAGAGTGTTTTCCTAATCCTCTGAATGTTTCTCTATCTAAGAAACTTGCTATAATGCTCAAAAGTCATACGCCACACCTTGTCATCTTGACATTCCAACACATTTCCTATTTTTTTGTTATTTATTTTTTTTATCCATATCTTCTTTAAAGGTAGTTATTAATTCTTTTTCTGCAGTTTCTTGCAAGTTGGGTTTCCTCTGTGTATTTCCAGACTTGCTTCTGTATTTAAGATGCTATGATTTCAAATAATTCTTTTTTTTTCAAAGAATTCCTTTTTGATTTCAGAAATTATTTCTGCTTTGAGTTCCTCACAACCTTTCTGCTCTTGTGTCTTTGCTTCAGATGCTGTTAATTCATACATTTCAGCTGGAATAGTGCTCTCTGCACTTGTTCTGGGTGAGCATTGTTTTTCCACCCAATGTTTCTGGAATTCATTCTTTATTTCAGATAC
The DNA here is from genome assembly GCA_004027165.1 of Ctenomys sociabilis. Lineage (NCBI taxonomy): Eukaryota > Metazoa > Chordata > Mammalia > Rodentia > Ctenomyidae > Ctenomys > Ctenomys sociabilis. The sequence continues at coordinate 76,690 of PVKA01007494.1, read as the reverse complement.
TATGTATTCAGATATTTCTTTTTTTAATTTGGGGAATTACTTCTCGTTTTATTCCCTCTATACCTTTCTGCTGTTGTTCCTTTGCATCTGTTAATTCATTCACTGCAGCTGAGCTAGTGTCCTCTGCCCTTACTGGTGGACTCAAGGTCTGGGATTACGTTTTTCCCCTTGCCTTTGTCATTTTGTATAGCACTGACCTTTGACCTTTGGTGTAGAGCTTTGGTGCAGCTATAACCTTAGCTTGTTATGAGGTTCATGTGCCAGTCTATTAAGTTTGAAACTATCCAGGTATGCCTATCCTGGATCTAGCTGTTGTGTTCAGTTCCTTTATGCTGCAGTTCCTGTGGTTCCCCTCTGTTGGTTCCCTGTTCAGGTGAGCTCAAACTGAACTGGGATGCAGAGCAAATAATGAAAATTCCCACTGTCTTGGCTGGCTTTGGGGTGAGGATCTGGAAATTTGCCAGAGTCAGCCCTCCTGTGTCAGGCAGGTCACTCTCTATGTGGGCCAGCCTGGGCTTTCTTGGGTCTTCTGGGCTCCCAAAAGGATAGTGGATGATCTTATTCACCGGGTAAGCTATACTGGTTCAGCCAGCCTGTGCTGGGTCCAGGTCTACAGGCTGGAACCCAAGAAGGCTGGGAAAGGTCCCACCAGTGCAGCGGGCCAGGAGCCCTCAATCGCGGCCAGGCTGCTCTGGGTTTCGGGGCGTGGGGTGGGAACAGGGATTGCTGAGAAATGTCCCTCCAGCATGGCAGGCTTGGAGTTCTCACTCCAGGCTGACCTGCACTGGGTCTGGGGCCATGGGGTGGGACCAGCAATCGCTGGGAAATGTTTCTCCGGTGCAGTGGTCCTGGAGCTCTCTGCGGAGCGGCTCTGGGTCTCTGGCCATGGGGGTATGGGTGGGGGACAGGGAATCCCTGGAAAATGTCTCTCCAGCTAGGCAGGCCTGGAGTTCTACACTCACTGAACTTTGATACCCAGAAAATTGGGGAAATTTCCACTCGCTCAGCGGGCTTTAGGGCAGGGGATCTGGGGAGGTGCTGGTGAGTGGGTCCTGAGGTTTCAGGCAGGTCACTTGCTTGGAGGGTCTCCGGGTGGGGATCCAGGTAGTGCATGCGGGAAGAAGCCAAAGGCTCTCCCTGAGATCCACCACACACTCACTGCTCTGGAAAGCCTGGTGAGTCCTGAAAATTCCCACTAACTGGGAGAGCTTGAGGCGGGATCCAGGAGGCTGCTGGAGTCAGCCGCTGTCTCAGGCCGGTCTCTCGGGTTGGGAGGCATGGGCGAGATCCAGGAAGATGGCAGAGTCGGCCACACTGTCTTGGGGTCACAGGCCGGTCCACATTTCCTATTTTAGCTAAAACATATTCCATAACTTTTTCAAAAACAGACAATAACAATAATTCCACCTAATATGAAATAACTTATGTATAACTGAAAAGAAAGCATTCATCCTTTCCCTTGTCTCAAAAGTTCCATCATTTCTCCAAAGTTAAGGATTAAAATCTCCTGGAGACAATTCACTTGGGCCCCCCTATCCCTCTCTAGGACAAGAACTTTCTTTTGTTCAATGAATATATTCTGCTCATAAAAAATGGATAAAAACTCCTTAGCAACTCAAGGTAAACTTCTAGCTATAAATCTCTGTGAAATTCTCACACAAAAATACTACACATTCCCCTTCAACAATGCCACCAAGTAAACATTCCCATTCCAAAACTGGTCAAGGGGACAATACAACACCAAAACACAACAGAACAAACATTAAGTAATGTCACTATATTTGATATCTAGCACAAATGGTACTAAGATGTAGGGTCCTGAGGGCTTGTTTGCCTCCTTGGCTAAGGCTTTGCTATTTTCAGCCAATACAAACTCCTTGGTCTACTTCTTGGCTGGACTAGTGATGCAACATTCCTGCCACCTTGACATCCTAGAGTCTCTATTGAACCTTTATCTTTAAGCACCTAAACTTTCAGAGATACATGGCCTTGCCTACCAGCCTTCTTTTAAAATCTGAAGACAAGGCTTTATGGCCTTATAAATGTGGCATTTTGCGAACTTGGAAAACTTGCATCACAGCCATGATGCCTTAGTATGCTGCCCCATTAGCCATGGTGTTATCAAGTCTGCATAAGAGGATGGCTGAGAACAGAAAGCACAGATTCCAGGGAACCAATGCCTCAGAGGCCGTTCCCAAGCTGGACACCATGTGTTCTATACTGAAAAGTTTGCAGTTTTAAATTGCTGAGCCTCCATGTATTTGGTCATCCCTCAGAGGCACTCAATGTATTTTCTTATTGTCCTTGTTTAAAGGACTTCTTTTTGTTAGTCTTTAATGATGGAAATCTATTCAACTCTTTGGCCCCAAATTTCACCAAAGTTACTTTAGGCCACAATTCAAGTATTTTCTATTTTTTTTCTCTGCTCCTTAGGCCCTATTCTCACTATAAATCTGACTAAAAAGCCACCAACATCCATATCATACCTGTACTTACCTGCACCAAATCAATAAATTTGCTATATTTACTCAGCCTTAAACAAAGCTATAGGATATAAACAAAATGTAGAATGCTTTGAGCTATTTTGCTTTGCTTTGCTTGGATTTGCTAAACTATAATAAGAATGACCTACATTGATTCACAGGAAGGAGTTCTCATTCACAAAGGAGACCTCCCAGCCCTTTCCCTCACTGTTCAGAATCCTGCCAGCATTCTGGTCTTCCAAGTTCTGATCAGAACCATGCAGAAAACTATGATTACACAATTACAAGGATTCTTTAGCCTGCTTTCCCAAACTTTTCCAGAAATTATTGCCAAAATGTGCTGAAGCATATAGTTAGATATACTTACAGTAACTCTGCTCTCTACTACTGTCTGCCTCGATCAGTTTTCCTGTTGCAGGGAGATAACAGCAAACATTTACGACTTGAAGAGGGAAAAGTTAAAGTGGATTACATTGCAGAGATTTCAGTCTATGCTCTGTTGGCTCCAAGAGAGGAATATCATGAGGAAGGGCATGGTGAAGCAAAATGTTCACTTCGTAGAGACAGCCAGAAGCATAGCATAGGACCAGAAGGGCAGAGGTCAGATTGATACCCAAAGCCATGACTTACAAACTTTTATAGACTTATTCAGTGGTGTGAAGCAATTGTCCCCTCAGCATCTGTGCAGCCAATAACATGAACAAAATACCATGACTGTCTAGGGTGCATACCCAGAAATGGGTAAGTAATCCAGGAGCCAGCAGACAGGTAGCATGTGCTATTATTGTTAAAGTGTGAAAGCTAAAATTAAATTAATCTACTATTAGTACAAATCTTTCTTCTCATTGAATTAAGAGAAATTTCTCTTAATTTCTTTTAATATATATATATGTATATATATATATATAATTAAGATATATTTTATGTATATATATCCTAAGTATTTTATATATTCAGATACAAAGTCATCCTTCATTTGTATCTCCTTGTTTTGTTTAGTTTTGTTAGAGATGGGTATTCCATTGCCATTTAAATAGTGCAAGTGTAGGAATTCAGCAAAATAATCCAATACAGTCCAGTAGTCCATAATAGTACGAAGACAACAATATGCAATGTGTTAATTATTGAAACTGTCCTACTAATCAGTGTTTTCTTTCAGATTAGTAGAAGAGATTCAATAATTAATACGTTGCATGTTGTTTTCTTAGTGATTATTTGTTGCACATTTTGTGACATGATATTCTATTTACAAACACTATTGGAGTAGATTGCTCTATTCACTGAATTAAGAGAATATAGCTGTATACCTATCTTTTTTAAAGTTGAATTATAGTATTTTACATTGTTATCTTCCTAGTGGTTATCCATAGTACAATAAGCAGACAGGATATCCTCTCTAAACATTATTAGTCCAAATGTTTCTTCTCATAGAATTACGTGAAAGTACTGCTTATATATCCTAACTGTTCTGTATATTAAAGTAGCACAATTTGTGATAGCCAAATCTTGGAAACAACCAAGATGCCCAGGACATGAGGAATGATTGAAAAAGATGTATTTTTATACAAATCGGTTTTGAAACTGTCTCATTGCTATTTGTTTCTCAATAAACTTAATAAAAATAAGTTCACATACATGAAAAATAATTATTAAATATCTTGGTATTGGGAAGAGAGTGGGAAGAGGGGCATGTATGTGAAACTAACCTCCATTAATGTGTACTAATAAGATATGCTACTGAAAAATAAAAATGAAAAATGGACATGAAATTAGAGCAACAGAATTAGAAAACTATCTTGTGCATATGATTTTTATGAACGTAATATATTCCACATCTAACTAATAAATACAATTCTAACATAAAACCTATTTCTTTAATTCTATGCTCAGATATTCAAGTACAAATTTTAAATAAAATTAATAAAATTAAACAAGAAAGTGGTTATTCATTAAAAGAATGAAGGTTCCTAAAACTTGGCACAAGAAAATGATTTAAAATCATGTTAACATTCCATCATTATGAGAAAGTACTTGAGAATGATAATTAGAGTAGAAAAAGTTTTTTTTTCACTATTTTTTTCAGGTTTCTTCTTAATTGGTTCCATAGTTTCTTGTTCTCTGATAGGTAATTCAGAGCAACGTAGCAGATAATGCGGCAGAATAATGCCACATTCTCATTTCATGAGAACCAGAAATGAGAGAGAGGGAAAGAGAGAGAGAGAGAGAGAGAGAGAGAGAGAGAGAGAGAGAGAGAGAGAGAGAGAGAGATAGAGGAGAGAGGGAGATGACATAAGCCCTAAGATAAGGACTGCACTTGTACTATAGTGCCAAATTTTCTGTTACCAAACAATAAATCTAACAAATTGAAAACCCTTTAATTAATTCACAGATGAATTTGAACCTTTATGATCAAATCGCATTTAAAAACCCCCTCCTCTAAATATATCATCCCTTGGCAAAATATCATATTTCCAAACCATATAAAATGATTAGAGTATGTTGAGATATGCCAGCAATGATTTTTACTTCAGCTGCATTATTGTGTGATTTTTGCAGGATCTTTCTGATAATTGATTTCCTCCCTTCTAAAATTGGGAAAACAGAAAGCATTATCTTATTCTATCATTGTAACAATTCAGTGAGGTAGTGCATTTAAAAAGCCTGCTTCACTGTAAAAGCTGAGCAGATCAGAAGTAAATACAACACTTATTTTTGGTTGGTTCCTTTCCCAGGTGATGATGTCACAAGTATTAAAATTACAATTTTATGAGGAAATGTGTATAAGCAAATACATCTATTCAAAATTTTTCTTAATCAGTGTCTTGATTATCCAACTCCATTAGTATATGAGAAAATGAATATAATGCTTATGCAGAGAAAATAAAATAAATATCACATGTTTTTGGATTCATTTTTATAGAATTTGAATATCTTGTGTGATTTATAAGCATATCTCTATAATATTATTATAAACCATTCTGAAGTTGAAATTTGAATAATCTCCACATTAATTCCATAAGTAACGTTAACCACTTTTTTAAATTTTATGTATTTGGTACAGGGTTTCACTATTCAGCTCAGCTCATAGCGATTCTCCTATTTCAGCCTCCCCAGAGTTGGAAGTCTAGGCATGCACCACCACACCCCATCTCTGTGGCCTGCTCAGTGCCCCTCATTCAGAGCCAGGATGGCATGCAGTACTGGGGGATCCATCCCATGTTCTTGCACCTGCCTAGCCATGTGCTTCAATTGCTGAGCTATCTCCATGGTCTTAACCTCATTTTTTAAAAAGTCAAATAAGCTTGAAAGCTTGATTTGAAGATTAGGTAGCATTTGTATTTACTATTTCATCTGTCAAAGCCTATCTTTTGGAACTCACATAACAAGGAAAATAAAATCATGAGTCTCTGCAGTGACAAAGATTATAATAATAATATTAATCAATTTCTTCCAAGGAATGAGAATAATTTAATCAATATAGTTTTTTTCAAAATATTTCATAAGCAAAATAATCTAAATATTACTTACTTTACTATACCAATATGAACTCTTATTATGTACATATCAATCATACATGTATAGCATAATTAGAAGCTGGACAAAAAATTCCTTCTCCATTTCCAAGAGTGAATATGATTCCACAAAAATAACACTTAAGACTTATGGCACATTTTTTAATGAATTTGTTAATCCTTCTGATTAACTGATAAATTTGTAGTTAAAAACTAAGAAAATGTACAGAACAACTACAATGGCAATGAAAAAATACTTCTGTACTTTTAATAACTGATGTTCTCCAACTTTTAAAATTTTCTAATATCTTATACACAATTCATACACACTGCTAGTACCATCACCATCATCCTCGTATTCTGGGGTTGGTCTTATTTGGAAGTATTTGAGAGTAGGCTACTGATACTTCATTGTTCCTCTCAAATCAAAGGGATTCTCTTAAACACACCCTCCATATAATCGTCCCTATAATGAAATCATTACTGATTGTGTAATGTGGTCCGACCCACAGACACCCTAAATTCATCTTTGTTGTCTTTTCTTGTCTCTTTTTCAGAGCCAAGGTCTCATCATGGAGAACAGTCTGGCTTTGAATTCTTGGCAATCTTCCAACTTTAGCCTTCCAAATGATAGATCTATGGGTTTCTGACACTATGCCTGGCTATTTTCATGGTCTTAAGGACTTCAGTTTTTCTCCTGATTTGAGAGTCCACCCTGAGGCAACATTGACATTTAGTTTTCTTCTCGCTTTCTTTTTCAATATATAACTAATGCTTCATATTTTCCATTTTGTTCTCTCCTTCATTATAAGTAATACAAGTCTACATTCTGTACCAAGATTCTGGCTCCACATAATGTTTCCTTGAATCAGAGCCCTGACCAAGCCACCTCATCCTCAATTGCTAATTACCATGCATATCATTCACTCATATCTTCAAAGTATTTAATTGGAACTCTGATACATTAAAGAACTCTTTTCTTATTTGCTATAGTCTGAATTACTTGCCCCAAGTATGTCATATATATTAGGTATGTCATATATATATATATATATATATATATATATATATATATATATATATATATATATATATATATATATATTAATATGACATAACATATATCTGTCCAAACTCCCATTTCCTCAAAATAATACTCAATCTGAAAGTACAATTTTTTCAAAAGAAATTAAAATATAATTAAGCCATTTGGATGAGCCATTTTTCAAATGATTGTTGTTATTATAAGAAGAGATTAGCAGGCAGGTGAGACAGCTCAGTGGACTATGTGCCTGCTTTGGCAAACACAGGAACCAGGGATTTATCTGCTGCCCTCCCTGTTGTGCGGCCCCCCCCCCAAGGTGCACTGAGTCAGTGACCCATTCTGGGCATGGTGGTGCATGCCTGTAATTCCAGCACTGGGGAAGCTAAAAACAGGAGGATCACTAGGAGTCCAGGGCTGGGCTGATAGCTCAGCAGATTAAGACACCTGTTTAGGCAGATGCAAGGATCAGTTTTGAACACCAGCACACAGCCCCAGGGTGTACTGAGACTGTAATTGAGAGTGAGCATGGTGGTGAGCAACTTTAATCTGAGCACTTGGGAAGCTGAAATTAGGAGAATCAATACCAGTGCGATCTATGTAGTGAGATCCTGTAGACCCTGTCCTAAATACAGAAAAAGAAAAAAGAAAAAGAAAAAAAGAACTATGAGTTCAAGCTGTGTAGTGAGACACCATACTAAATACGTAAAAAAAGAAAAGAAAAAGAAAGATTAGCAGACAGACTTTGACTAGAAGGAAAACTGTCAATTGCAGAAAAGTGATGACCTCTAACAAGTGAACCAAAATATTTTCACAAGAAATCAAACCAATCGTTTGAACTTTTCAGCTATAACATGGTGAAGACAATCAAATTTCTGCTGTTTAAAACATCATCACCAATGACACTTTATAGCAACTCTAACTAAAGACATGAATTTCTTTCTGTTTCAATATGGAATTATAAATTCTTATTTTCATCAGTAAAATTTAATCTATTATTGTAATTGTTTGTTTTGTTGCTTATGGTTACTGTATTCAGCCAGATTTATCCATCTTCAGTGGGAATTCTCTATGTTTTGCATAGAGGATTTACATATCTTGATTATTTTGCACCATTTTCTTATTTTCCAGCACAAAAATAGTCCCCCATTCATCTCCATTCTTGTGCTGGAGTTAGACTTTTTCAGAGGAATTACTAATCACTTTTACTGAAGGATGGTATGTAGAAATTGATATCTGGATGTCAAGGATACTCATTGGTTCTATTTATCTAAATAAGTAAATATACAAAGCATCTTATGCACCTTTATACAAATTATCATAATTCTTTCTTTACTTAGTTTTTATTTTCATTATTCCATGGTGGCAGGCATACTAATTATATTAACTGTGGGGACCCAGTATGTGCAGAAATCTATCCTGATTCTTAAGTTTCCTTCTCCTTTTTTCCCCCCTCATTCAATTTCTTGGTCATATTCCATTTAGAAAAGATTTATCTTTCAGTTTCCTATTATTATATTTTGTTTTACTCTTCATTTATATTTTTCATCTCTCCAATAAGGAAAACCAAATGATGTTTAAGCTTATGTATCTAACTTAATTCACTTAAATTTATTGTGTACCTTAAAAATTACCTCGGTTTGATTTCTATTTTCCAATACTTAGTAATGTCTAATAGCTTTATGTATGTATCATTTAAATATTTGGTACCTTTTAAGATGCAGACAACATATTAATTTTCATCTCCATTAAACCTCATCCTGTTCCTTCCTTCTTTCTCTGACTGCCTTTCCAGCCCTAAGTGCTTACCTTCTGGTAAATTCTTTCCTATTTTCTTTTACCTATCATCTATCTATCTATCTATCTATCTATCTATCTATCTATCTATCTATCTATCTATCTATCTACCTGTCTACCTGTCTACCTATATATCATCTATCTACCTTTCTGAGTATAAATATTTTAGTAATTATCACATTAAGTAAAATAAACCAGTCTAAGAAAGCTAAGTGATGTGAACTGTCTCTTACATAAGCAATATAAAAATAAATCAAATGTCATCTTTTCAGAAATAGCCATTCAAATTTTAGCACGTTTTATTTTTTTAATTCAGCTTAAATATGTTCTGATGTTAGATGTATAACTTGCAAACATTTCAACCCTTTGCTTTTTCCATGTGAATCTGTTGTTTGGAACCTTATATAAACTCTCCCTCAAGTTAGAATGTCTGTGATCACAAAAACCAAAAAGTCATTCCTGGTGGGAATGTGGAGAAAGGGACAATTTTCATATCTGATTGGTAAAAATGCAAATTGCCTGTTGCTTAAAAAAACTATATATGTTGCTCAAATTATGAAAAATATAACTACTGTATGACCTAGCTATTTAACCATAGAGTATAAACAGCTAAGAAATGAAATCAGCATGTCAGGAGTATAACTTCACTACTATGTTTATTGTAGTACTGGTCAATAATCAGGTTGTGGGCCAAACCTAAATGTCCCTCAAGACAAGAGTAGACAAACACAGCATGGTATATATACACACTAAAATATTTTCCAGCCAAAAAAACCATAAAATTTCATCATATTCGGCAACATGAATGAGTTTGGAGCACATTATGGTAAGTGAAATAAGTAAGACTCAGAACGGTGCACACAACTCATATTTCAAGTCTAAAGTAAATGAGCTCATAAAGTGAGGAGCTGAGTGGTGAATACCAGAAACCGCATGGAGAACAGTACAGGGGACACGTGGGTGATCGATGAGCACAAGCATTCTCTTAAATGAGGGAATAAGTTCTGATGTTCTATGGCACAGCAGAGTTAAACTTAATTAACAATAATGCAGCACATATCTAAAGGAGAAAAGAGAACTTCTTTGAAATAGGTTCTCATTACATTACATCTGATCTGATTGTAAAGCTCAGATTATCTACACACTCCCTCCTCTCGCAGCTTCCAAGACATTTGAGACTAGAAGCATGCAGCGCCCCACCTGACTAGAAAGGAGGATTTTGAATTCACATTATTAAAAGAAATGATAAAAGTTGAAAAATTGGGACAATTTCATTGCTATGGCTAACCGTTGTGTACTAAGGGACAGCAATTATATAAAAATAGTACATACTAAGACATAAATAAGTAGAAATATCTGTCAATAAAAGTAAAATTTAAAGAATCAGTTTGTATTCCACTATTCCCCAAGCATTAACTTATTTGCTGAATTTTGCTCATAATCTGTCTCAACAGCCTTTATCTCATGTTTCCACTTTTAGCTCTTACCCCATGTTCTTTGCATTTGGGGGTACAAACAGGCTGCTTCCACCTGTGCTTGATGAGCTTGGCACAGTGCTGGTGTGCAGGTCATCCTGAAGGCACGAAGGGAAGAGAGGAGGAAAGAGAAGGAGACCACTGCTGCTACTTTTTGTTGATTTTTCCTTTCATTTTTGTATTTTAAAGAGAATAATGTAAATGATGCAGAATTTCAAAATAAGAAGATAGGAAATCAACAATCATTATTATATGGTATATTGTTATCTTCAAAGTAGTTGCTCAGATTACCAGATATGGGCAGGCAAAATCAATCAGACAATATAAGCATTAACTTCATTTCAATGAAGTAATAGAAATTAGTATTACAAATATATATATATACATATATATATATATATATACATATATATATATATATGTATTCCTTGTTTTCTCCTTCAATATCCCACTTGTTCTTTCCTGCAGAGAAGTTTCTTTCCCTTTCAAAATATCTGCTGTACCTTTGGATTTTATTTACTCTTTCAGTTTCTCACACTATGGAAAAACAACTTTTCTTTTTTATTTTCAAAAGGAAAAATAAGTCTCATTAAGATGGCAACTGCACAACTGATTCTGCCAATTCTAAAGAATAGGCTTGTACCATGCTAGATTTGAGTTGTTAATAGCCAGAGAGCTTAAATAAACTTTTATTCAAATTTTAGTATGTTAACAAAATAATGACAAGAAAAATATAGCACTCATACTGATCTCCTGCTTATTATTGATAGGTAAATAAAAAGCATATAGTTTCCAGATTCATATCAAAATGTAAATAGTAGGAAACACATTGGTGAATGGTGAGAAAAGGCAAATGACATAAAGATTGTTTGTGCACAGAGGCAATTTTCTTAACCATGTTTTATTTTTGTGCATTTCCTTCATCTTCCTCCACGCTTAAAGTTTGGCACGGATTAAATTTCTTTTACTCTGTGTTCTTCTTATCTTGTTTTCAATTTACATTGTACTATAGAAAACAATTAGTTTTCTTTTAACCTGTCTTCTCTTTTTCATAGAAATGCAAAATCTGATTTCTATGATAAATTGTCACCTATGTCACTGTGCAATTTTATGCTGCTGAACCAAATAATGTCTTGTCAGAGAGATTTAAGTCAAAGAAACTTCCTTTCACCTTATTAGAAATATTAACCAGTGCTTAATGATCTCAACTCTCTGTTTTCCTTTCTCATAACCAATGCAAAGTTGGTAGTTAACTATAAGTAGAACTAGCACTTTAAGTCATGGTATGCGTTGGAAATGTTGACTGTGATGTGAAGCAAAGTGCACAATAAAACTGCTGTAAAGTAATAGAGAAGAGCCATCACATGGTGAATATTTTAATGTATTAAACATACTAGAGAGGTGAAACGTGCCAGGAATTCAGATTCACTGGGCAGACCAGTGAACAGAACCAGGGTTATAACTTGAGGAATACAGACTAGAGGCACTGAGGTTTCAGGAGGGAACTCGTGTGAACTGGCCTGCTGCTAGGATTCCAGGTACGTGGCAGGTAGGTGCCCAGACAGAACTCAGGGGAGTTAATGTACATTCAAATTTCAAATTTATGATCTGTTTTGTTATATAGTTACAGCATTTGCTCCTATGAACTAAAGTACAAAACTATTAGTTCCAAAGTTTGTCACTATCTAAATTTCACTTGATGATATTAGCATTGTTAACTATTCCATTATAACTAGGACACCATATCTTCTTAATGTTCTCCATCGGGCAGTAAAATTGAGATTTCCTGGGGCAATAACCTCACCAAAGCCCTATGGTGAAGGATGGAGGACAGTGTCAAACAGAAACCAATATCATATTCTCAGTCAAGAGAGAAGGCAAGGTCCTGGGACAAACACAGGCCAGGAATCTCTGACATACAAAACAGATACCTAAAGAAGAGATTGTTTATAGAGAGGCGCTGATTGCAATGATATGGCTATCTACTATCAAACTTAAAAAAAGTATCACAAAAACCAAAATAAAGTGTTCTTTCTGAAATATAAAATTACAATGCAAAAGAGAAAAAATTCAATCTGAGGCCCCCAGCCCATCCAGATAAAATTCAGGAAAGATGAAGTTGAAAGTCACACACCTGAAAATTTCTGAAATGATTGCAACTGAAGAAAGAAACAACTGCAGAGTATAGAGGAAATCAAATGAGAAATAGTATCCCAGGTTAAAAAAGAGATGATAAGTATAATGAAAGAATTACTGAGCATATTTGAAGGAAGCACTTATTATAAAAATGCAGGAACATATAAAATGATGGATACCTTGAATGAGCAATAGGAAATAAGTAGAATGCATGAAATGATTTAAAGAGATATGCAGAAAACATAAAAATCTATTAAAAGTTGGTAGAACCATTTGAATGAAAGTGAAGATAAACTTTCAGACATCATTGCAGCTAGCAATGATTTTCCTTTCCTTCAGGAAAGGAAAGAGTTCTTAAAAACAGCAAGGAACCAGGGAATAATAATTCAATAGCTGTATGATGACACAAAAATGAATGACATAAGATTAATTGCTGTCAATGAAAAAGGAACCAATGTAAATGACATTAAAAGAATATTTGTGGAAATCACAACAGGAAATTTCCCAGTATGGGAAAACGAACTGGCAGTAAGTTAACTAAGGCATCTAGAACTCCAAACAACATCAAATAAAATTAACCCACACCCAGAAATATAATAATCAAAATCTGAGAAATTCAGAACAAGAACTCTCTAAAAGCTTTTGGAGAAAAGAAGCAGATCGTATTTAAATGAAAGCCCATCAGAATTATGGTAGGTTTCTCAACACAAATTATAAAGAAAAGAAGACCATGGAATGAAGTATTTCAAGTCATTGAAGAGAAGTCTTACAACCCCAATTGCTATACCCTCAAAACTATCTTTCAAAGTTAACAAAGAAGTAAAATACTTCCATGACAAAAAAAAAAAAAAAAAAAAAAAAAAAAAAAAAAAAAAAAAAAAAAAAAAAAAAAAAAAAAAAAAAAAAAAAAAAAAAAAAAAAAAAAAAAAAAAAAAAAAAAAAAAAAAAAAAAAAAAAAAAAAAAAAAAAAAAAAAAAAAGACTAAAGGAATTCATGACAAACAAACCAAGCATACAAAGCATTCTAAATATATTCCAGAAAGGGATGAAAGTGATCACAACTCCAAGAACAACAAAAAGAAACCATACAAAGAGCAACCAATTAAACACAGGAAAAATAACAAATCAACAGCAGGAAAATAACATGTCAAAGATAAACCAGTACATATCAATTATAACCATCAATGTAAATGATCTCAATTCATGAGTTAAAAGAAATAGGCTGGCAGAGTAAACAAACAAAAAAAATTCCAACAACATACTGTATACAACAAACATATCTAATAAAAAAGGAAATTCATGAGCCAAAAGTCACAGGATAGAAAATAATACTATATGCTCTAGAATCACAGAAAAAAGCAGGGGTAGCTACTCTGTTTTCAGACAATGTGAACTTTAAACCAAGAATGATCACAGGAGATAAAGAGGGTGACTATGTACTTGTTAAGGGAAAACGTTAAGAGAAGGAGTTAGGAATCATAAATATGCATTCACTAAATGTACAAGCTCCCAACTATATAAGACAAACTTTAAAGGACATGAAAAGTCTGATAATGAATGGCATAGTCATAACAGGACATTAACACCCCATTTTCTCAAAGAGATAGTTCAGATCACACACACACACACACACACACACACACACACACAGAGCAAACAGGTAGGAGAACTGAACTAAGCCTTTGAACAAGTGAACATAATGAACATTTACAGAGTGTTCCATGCAACACAATCTGAATACATATTCTGTTAAGCTGCACATGAATAGAACATACTAGCCCATAGATTATCCTCAATGTAAGAAAACTAAGAATATCCCATGTATATAATCTGACTACAGTGCAGTGAAACTGTAAATTGACGAAAAAAAAACACATGGAAATTAAAGAAAAACATGTTCAGCAACCAATGGGTTACAGATGAAATTGAACAATATCTATAACCCAGTGAAAATTAAAATAAAATCTAAAAACATCTCTGGAATTCAGTGAAAGCAGTTCTCAGAGGGAAATTTGTAGTGTTGACCTCACAGATGTGGAAAACAGAACAAGAGCAAATAAATATGCTACTGCTGCTACTCAAGCTGATAAAAAGCAAAAGAGAAAACCAAGCCAAAAGCACAATGATGAGAGGAAATTATAAAGATTGAAGCAGAAATTAATTCAATTGAGACAAAAACAAAAAGAATCAATGAATCAAAGAGATGGTTCTTTTAAAAATTAAATAAAATTGATAAGCCCCCAGCCAACTTCTTCAAAAAGGGGCAAATAAAATAAATCAAGTCCAAACAATAAATAATGAAGTGTGAAATTACTACAGAACCTATGAAAATCCAGAAGAACATCAATAGCTTCTTTGAAAGTCTTAGACTTGCCCAAGAAGAGGGCCTGCAATTGTATGGAGAGCTTCTGCACTCACCTGTGACCACTGGATCTCTCCAGACAAAGAAAAGTCCCTCTGTGTGAGTGAGACCATTTTCCACATTCTTGGGACCTCTACATCCATCCAGAGCCAGCCCTAGCCCATCTAGTGAATGAGAAATTTTACCATGTTCACAGGAGCCCTCCAAACCCGCCCAAGCCCAGGCCCTGTGAGTATGTGGAATAGCTTCTGAGCATACCATTTCCCCCTGGACTCCTTCAGATCAAGCCCAGGCCTCTCTTTGAAAGGTCGGGGGTGAAACTCTGGAGCTGGAGTCACTGCGAGAAACTAGGGGCCAAAAACACTCTGCTAATCTAGGAGCAGAACATCTTGCCAGAGGGACACAAGAGATTCACCTCCACAGGCTGCAGGAAGAAGGAGCTGAGCACAGTAGTCAGAGGCTAGCCAGACACAACTAAATGAACTCAAACTTAGTACATTTGCACCCGAATTTTAGTAGGATTTAAGGTTATAACTGCACCAAAGCACTACACCAATGATTAGAGGAAAGTGCTACACAAAATGAAAAAGAAAAGGAGCAAAATTTAATCTCAGGTGCCAAGCCCACAAAGAACAACTACACAGGACACTAGCACTGATAAAATGTTTAAATAATAGCATCTGAAGTAAACAAAGTACACTAGAAGGGTACAGAGGAACTCATATCAGAATTAATCTCTGAGATAAAAACAAGATCTCTTAATTAATAGCTTCTGAAGTAAAGAAACAATTAAAGGTACACAGGCACTCAGATCACAATTTATCTCTGAAAAAAAAAAAGAATATCAGAATAGCATCTGAAGCAAAGAAATACATGCAGAAACGTATAGAGGAAATCAGATCAGAAATAAACTCTGAAGTGAAAGAATTAATAACTACTTCTCAAGAAGACACAGATAAAAAGCAGAGGAGATTAGAAAAACAATAGATTCCTTCAATGAGCAGTACAGGAAAGAAATAGATCACATGAAGCAGAGTCAAAGAGATATAGAGGAGATTAAAATTTCAATCACAAGTTGGAAAAGCGTTTGAGTGAAAGTTAAGATAGAGTTTCAGATCTTGAGGATGCTGTCACAGCCAGTGGAAAGGCAAGAAAAGATGTCTTACAAACAACAAGGATGCAGGAAAAAATAATTCATCACCCTCAAGATGATGCAAAGGTGAACAACGCGAGATTAATAGGCATCAGTGGGGAGGAAGGAGTCAATAAAAGTGATATAAAAAGAATATGGGCAGAAGTAATAGCAGAAAAGTTCCCAACTATGAGGAAACATTCTGACATTCAGGTAACTGAAGCATGCAGAACTCCAAATAACTTCTACCAAATTAAAAATACACGGAGACATATTTAATAGTCAAGATCCCAGAAATCCACCAAAAGAACAATACAATGAAAACCACTAAAGAAGAGAAACAGAACACATTTAAAGAAAAATGTATCAGAATAATGACAGACTTCACATCACAAACCATGAAGGCAAGAAGAGCATGGAGCAGAGAACTTCAAGAGTCGTCTATGAAAAGAAATTCCACCCCAGACTACTATATCCTGCAAAACTCTCTTTAAAGTTTGGTGGAGAAGTGAAATACTTGCATGACAAAGAACAACTGAAAAATTTCATGATGTCAAATCCAATCCTACAATGACTACTAAAAGATGTTCTAGAAAGGGACAAATATGATCAGAACTCCATGAATGAGAACAAAAGAAACACACTAAATAGGGCAAACTGGAGAAAAAGAGTAAACAACAGCAGAAATAACAATTTATTATAATTACACGCATCTCAATTATAACCATCAATGTAAATGGACTGAGTTCACTAACTAAAATAAATAAAGAGGCACAGTGGATAATGAAACAAAGTCTAACAATATGCTACATACAAGAAACACAATTAATTCATAAAGAAATTCATAGGCTGAAAATCAAGGGATGGAAAAAAATAACTACATGCACCAGCACCTCAGAAAAATCAGGGTTAGCAATCCTGTTCTCAGACAGTCTCAACTTTAAACCAAGAATAATCTAATGAAATAAAGAACGCCACGGTATACTGATTAGCAGAAAAATTCATGCGAAAGAAGTAAAACTCATACATATATATGCATCAAACACTGAAGTACCCAAATATATAAGGCAAATCTTAATGGACATAAAAAATCTAATATCAAATACTAATATCAAATCTAATATAAACAGGAGACCTCAACTCCCTCTTATTCCAAAAGGATAGGTTTACCAGAAAAAAAATTAGAAAAGAAGTAGCAGAACTGAACCAGAGCTTGGAACAAATGGACCCAGCTGATATATACAGAGTGTTCCACACAATGAAAGCTGAATGTACATTTTTTTCATCTGGACATGGCACATTTTCTACAATAGAGTGAATACTGTTCCATAGGTCATGTTTAAGTATATGCAAGAAAACAGAAATTATTCCATGTATATTATCTGACCACAGTGCAATGAAACTGGAAATAAATAAGACAAGAAAACAAGAACTCCTAGATAGAGCAAGACTTGTATACCAACACATGTACTTTATGTTTCTTATGTGGTCAGTGAAGTCCCCTCAGGGTTTATCTTGTAGTCCTGTACATTATTCTATAGATCCTTTGTCTGTGTCATCCATGTGGATGAGTCACGGCCAATGCTTGACCAGTTTGCTCTCTGTGAGAGCCTGAGAGAAAGTTTTCTCTCCATGTGACTCTCCCCAGTCACACTATAGAACTTTAGTCTCTTTCCTCTGTGGCTCCGTAATCTCCTTGTTCAGAAAATTTGGAGCTCAACTGAGTTTCATGATGTTGCAGTACAGGTTCTCCTATGTCCTGAGTCTTCCCTGACCTTAAAAGCTAACCATCCAGCAGAAAAGTATAAAAATGAAGTATACATCGTAGGGCCATAATATGAAGCTGAGCTGTAAATGGCTATGGTCGAAAACTTCTTTGAATAACTCACTATTGTTGTGGAATGCTGGACTGTGTTGGATTGTGTTGTCGAGTTCAAGCACCTAAGTTAGTGGAATGACAATGGAGTGCCCACCTTTGACAGGTGTAGACAAAGGAAGGGGTATAGAAAGAAAAAATCATGATATGTGTGTATAGACAGTACAGTTGGGATAGATAACGCTGTGCTTCTACATAATCCTAGGAGACGCAAGATTTGCACTAATGGTGGTTGGACAGGATATTATGTCGGCTTCTAGTACTATTGTAATCCACTAGGAAAATAATTATTGAATTTTTGATATAATTCAGGTATAAAAAATAAGATAAGTAAACAGCTACACTCTTAATTTACTGATAAGAGACATCTGCTATAATAATGTCTGTAAGTATAATATCATGTATGCACCTTGTACGATAACAAAACAGTATGAAAACAGTTTGCAATGTATTAATTTATCGAATCTATTGTGTTAAGGTGTCTTAAAACTGTCTGATTGATATTTGTACTTCAATAAAATAAAAAATAAAATAAGTAGAAAAGAAAACAAAAACTCCACAAATACCTGAAAATTAAACAGCACCGTACTCAGCAACCAATGGGTCACACTTAAAATCAAACAGGAAATTCAACAATATCTACAATTCAATGAAAATTCAAGCAAAACTTATCAGAATTCATGGGATGAGATGAAAGCACTTTCCAGGGGGAAATTTGTAGCTGTGAAATCCCACATTAGGAAAACAGAATGGAAACAAATAAACACCCTAATGTTGCAACTGCAACATCTAGAAAAGGATGAGCAAACCAAACTCAGATACCAAAGATGGGAAGAAATCATAAAGATTAGAGCAGCAATTAATTCAATTGAGAAGAAGAACCCAGTTCAAAGAATTAATGAATCAAAAAGTTCATTCTTTCAAAGAAAATTAGAAAATAAAATGCAGGAAATCATCAAGAAGATTATGTACCATGAGCAGGTACAATTCATCCCAAAGTTGCAAGGATAGTTCAATATATGCAAATCAATATTTGAAAGACACTATAGTAACAGAGCCAAATCTAAAAGCCACATGATCATATCAATTGATGCAGAAAAGCCTTTCAATAAAGTCTACCACTCATTAATGTTGAAAGTCCAATAGAAAATTGGAATAGAAGGCCTCTACTTCAGTCTGATAAATGCCATCTATGACAACTGAGTGGCTGACACAATTCTAAATGGGAAAGAAAATTCTTTTACTCCCAGATCTGGTATAAGACAAGGATGTCCTCTATCACCAGTCCTATTCAATATAGTTCTGGAATCATTAGCTAGTGCCATTAGACATGAGGGAGAATTAAAGAAATAAGAACAGATAAAGAATAAGTTAAATTATCATTATTTGCAGAGGTCATGATACTGTACTTGTAAGACCCAAAATATTGCACCAAAAAGCTAATAGAAGTGCTTCACAAATTCAGTAGCATATCAGATTATAAAGTCAATACACAAAAGTCAGTAGTATTCCTCTGCACAGATGACAAACACAGTGAGATGGAAATTAAAGAATCAACACCTTTTACAATAGCAATGCTGAAAATGAAATGCATTGGAATTCATCTAACTAAAGAAGTCTACGATCTTTTCAAGGAAAATTAATACTCTGAAAAAACATTGTAGAGGGTTTCAGAAAATGGAAAGATATTCCCGTGCTTCTGGATAGGAAGAACCAACATTGTGAACATGGCCATACTCCAAAAATTGCTGCACAGATTTAATGCAATCCCTACCAAACTACCACCAACATACCTCACAGACCTAGAGAAATTGTTCCTAAAATTTATTCGGAACCAGGAAAGGCCTAGAATAGCAAAGGCAATGCTGGGCAACAAAGATAAGGGAGGAAGCATTACAATTCAAGACTTGAAATTATACTACAAAGCTACTGTGATAAAATCAGCATGGTACTAGTAAAGAAATAGACCTGACAATCAAGGAAATGGATTAGAAGACACAGAATCTTCTACTAACACACTCAGCCAACGGTTCTTTGACAAAGGGGAAAAATAGGCTCACTGGAAGAACGATAGCCTCTTTAAAAAATGGTGCTGGAAAAACTGGCTGTCTACATACTGAAAACTAAAATTTGACCTTGGTCTATCACCATACAATAAGCTAACATCAAAATGGATTAAAGTTCTAAACAGTAAAACAGAAACGCTAAATCTCCTAGAAGAGAAAGTAGGAGGAACTCTTGTAGAAATAGTGGTAGGCAAAGAGTTCATGAAGAAAAAACAATTTGCATGGGTAATAGTTGAAAGAATTAACAATTGGGACATCCTCTTATTGAGAAGTTTTTACACTTTAAAAGAAATTACCAACAAAGTAAAAAAAAACTAATGAATTTGGAAAAAATCTTAACTAATAAGCACTGATACGAAGGTCTGCTCTCTAGAATCATAAAGGACTAAAACACATTAGCGCCTAAAACTTTAAAGCCCCAATCCAGAAATGTGTTATACTTTCATGGTTGCTTTAAAAAACATACAAAGTAATAGCCATCAATTATTGAACTGCAGGCTTTCAGTTTAGGAAATAAATATCTTACTCAATACTTTGAGTTTTACTGTCAAATTAGTTGTGGTAATAAATTTCTTAAAATATATATGTTACAATACAAGAGCTTCACTTTATATTTTCACTTGAAAATATAAAATATTTGTATTTGTTATATATACTTATACTTAGTACACAGACACACAACATACATATATATATACATATATATTTATATATGTACTATGAAAAGCTTATGATTTTGTTACTTTACCATTGTTTTCATATCTATATTTTTCGTTCTGGATTTACCTACTTACCCTCATCAAAGCAAGTGATCTGTCATAATCTTCTATGAAAAGTTTGACTAAATATTTCCTTCATCATTGAAATTTTGATAAGGATGAATTTATCAAAATTCTGTTCCTGAAATTGTTTATAGGTGTTCATTCTTTTCATCATCTAAGTGTTTATGATAAAAGTTCTCAAAACAGTCTTATTGTCCCATAGAGAGTTTACAACTCCACTATGATACATTTTGAAAATTTCTGACCTCTTGCAAAAAACAAAAAAACTATGATATTCTGAAATGTGTACATTGTTATAGTATGGTTGGAAGTCAAAGAGACATTTTGAGCTAAGGATTTTATTTGGAGTCTACTTTAAGAAATGCTCAGCATTTCACCACTTCATAGTTGCATCACTATTTTGCTATTTAATCCTTTCATATGAACCCCTGCAAGAATACTTAGATCGTCTGTATACACCTTCCTTGTCTTTTTCCCATTTACTTTTCATTTCATCGTGATGTCATTGTGTGCTAGGAAAAAGGTTTTCTTCTAATTTTCCACATCATTAACATTTGTTCAGTCCTGTGCATTGTACTTGTTATCCTATATATTGATTTGTTCTAATTTCAGTAATCACATTCTTTCTTTCCACAATCTTCAATAAATTCTTCTCTTCACTGACATATTGCCTTTGTAGATATGTCTCTAACTTAAATCACTGAGAGGATGCATTGCTCTTAATTTTAATGTTCATTGCTTTAGACCCTAACAATTGTGTTGCCTCAAATGATCTTAGCATACACTGTACTAATTTTGTAGTGATTCACTGAGAGCTCATATTCGCAGTCCAGAATATCTGCTAAAGTGTGAGCCTTTTTAGCTCATGATTTCCACATTTGTGAACAGAAATAGGTATTGTTGGATCATATATTCAGCTCAGTGAGAGTAAGAGAGACAAAAATGTGTGATAGAATTCAATCTCAAAAAATATTGTTTGGTGTTGATTTCTCACAGAATTTTCAGCCTCCTAGGGCACTTCAGTATCCATGGGTCTACAATAAAAAGTTTCTGATATTTCCTGACTTTTTGTACCACAAGTTCAGTCATCCTTCCAATCAAATATTTCTCTGACATTTATTCAGCCCTACTGTCGGGTAGAATTCAGAACATTTTCACTGATCTGTCACAGAGATTCATTGATTGAATTGGATGGAAAATAATTCTATTCAAAATGGGATGGTTAGATTTTATGGAAAATTGATTTGTGACAATGCAACAGATGGACACAATCTATTTTTTCTAAACATTCATGCTAAAAAAATTAGATAAACTCTATAACATTTGTTAACCATTTAGCCAATGTTGCCAAAATAATATCAAACTCTTGAAGTGATCTGTGCATCCACATACCACCTCGAGTAGAAAAAATGTTAAAATATATACAAATAAATTAAATATAATTTGGTAGCATCAACAGTTCTTGGTTTGGGCAGAAAATTATATGGACACAAATATTTCAACACTTTCATAATGAAATATAACTGATTCTACATTCATTTATGGCAATATTATAGTTTTTAAATTGCCTTTTCTTCTTAATAATACATATATGAACTTAAAGCTTTACATGTGTACATATGATTGTCATACTTATTTGCATCTTTTTTTAGTAAAGAAAATAATAGCAAATTCTTTGTTTTAAAAATTAGAAATAGGGCTGACAAGAGAGCTCAGTGGACTAAGCATATACTTTGGCAAGCACAGGGACAAGGGTTGGATCTCCAGTCCCACATGCTGCACTGGCCCCACCCCAGGATGCATTGAGCTGATTGCTGAATCTGGGTATGGTGGCACATGCCTGTAATCCCAGTGCTGGGAAGGCTCGTAACAGGAGGATCACTATGAGTCTGAGCTGGGTAGTGAGTTCCTGGTACCGAACATGCAAGATGCAAAAAGTAATTAGACATAAACTAACACTCAGTAAAAGGCACGTCTTTTAAATAGAATCTGATTAACTCTGGCAAAAGTATGGAACAATGTATCAAACGCCCTCTGTGAAGAAATAATATTCCTACCTCAAAGGCTTCTCTTATGCTCCCTTCTATGTCAGTTGGCTCCACTTCAAAATAAGCAGTGTGATGGATAAAGTTTTATAATTATCAATGATCTTAATAACTATAATTACAAAATTACAATCTGAAAGATAGGAAAAAAGTCAATAAAAATGTAGAAGTGCAATCATACCATCTGTAGCAGTGACATTTAAGGGTGAGTACCTTGAAGGTCAACAACTAGGGTTGTTCTACAATGGCAAGCAGAAACACTGAAATGACACCAGGATTTGTGGTAGATCTATTTACATCCACAAGCACTGATCAGTAACACTCCCAAAATATCATGCTAAATCTCTGGTGATCTAGGGCTGATATACAGTGCACAAGCAGAGGTACAAAGGGAAACCCAAGAGCCTACTCTTCTGATTAGCTAATAGAGTGAGATCACGGTTACAAGGGTAGATTAAGGTGCATCAGCGTATAAGGCTTGACGCAATCAGATATTTTATATGTTTGATAATGCTTTCATTGATACAGGGATTAAATAATTACAAAGCCATAAGCAGTTAAAGAGATAGGCAGTTCCAAAAGAACAAAGATAAAAAAGAACAATTTCTCTTATACAGTTTTTTCCTATCAGTTCATAGACAAGATGTTTTTTTGGATTTTAGAAATGCTTGTAATAACACTTTAAAACCTAGAGTACAGACCATGTTCTACCATGTCCTTCTTGGAAAGAGAAATTCTGAATGTTTATCTTTAAAAGTGAAAAAAAGAAACAAATTATTTTTTGATTGAAACATTTTATATTTCTCCCATAAACCCAGCCATTTTATTTATCATAAAACACTATTTTTGTTACTTTAACATAGATAGATAAATATGAGTTTGTGTATATGTGAGTTTAACATGTACATAAATATATTAGTTTACTATGAAATGCTCTATGACAATGATGTCAAGATCGTCTTTCTCTTGGTAGCATCGAGACTGCTTTGATGCATTGACTTGTACCATCAAGATCTGTGTACGAACTCTCCATGATGTTCACATAAGACAAAATAGGTCAACAACAATGTCACTGAGAAGAAAATACTTCTCAGTATGCTTTCAAAGGTATAATACACCCCAGAATCATTAAACATGTTTTAACATCAGTTCAGTTGTAATAATAGTAGCTTATTGTCTTCAATTTCCCCACCAAATCAATTGATTACACCAAAAATAAGTTTATTAAGTTATCTGCTATGTGCACAGCCACCAAAATTAAAACATATGTCACTGAATATTCCTTATCTGCAATACTTTTCTCCATGATATTAGTGTGACTTATAAATCCTTGTCGTGTCACCTTATTTTATTAGAGAAATTTTGTATAGTCTAGTGGATATTAGCTATCAACTTCCAACAAATATAAAATAAAACCTAAAAGTGTTGAAAATACTATTGAATACTGAAAATTTCATTTAAAAAAGGAGTTGTAAAATCTAGTATATGTTTTGATCAAAATGGGTCAGCAAGCACAATTCACCTTTTGGTATAAATTGGTTTTGGGACTCTTCCTGCTTGAGTGACACTAGCATCACATTTGGCTGTACTGATAATTAGATCTGTGCACTATCCTGAGGTCCCACATCTGGTAAATTACTTTCTTAATTGTATTAGATTCCTGTGTCAGCAGAGCAGAAGGCACTCGGAGCCTGAGGGCATGTCATCTGGCCACTTCTCTTTGACCTGTGAACTCTTACCCAGTTACTGTTGTTGTACTTCCACCGAGCTGTTCAGCCATTAGTGGGACATATGTTTTACTCAAAACTACCACAAAGCGTAGTGATTTTTACCCAGTCAGTAAACATGACAGAATAATCTACAGGTTCCTGTATCTATAGCATAACTAGTCCCTTAATATGAACTGGTGGAATCCTTCATAATCATGTTCTTTATGGGAAGCAAGGAAGAAGAGAAAAAAGAATAGAAGGAAAAGTGTTGAAACAAAGCTTTTGTGAACAAGGAGAGGAAGAATTGTTGAAGGGAAGTAGGCAAATGGCCAAAAACATCTTCTTGTGAATATTTAATTATTGGAGACGAAAAAAAGAATAATAGAGATATAGACAGACAGACATACAGACAGAGATAATCTACCTTACATTAAGAATCTCCTCCAAAACCTGGTATGCTCATAGATAGGACTCCTGAAGGTCACTGAATCATGGGAACAGTGTATTTATTCTCAGACTTATTTAGAATGTGTTAAGCAGCTAAAAATGCTCTTCAAAGGTGGGGCTTAGCTGGAAAAGCTATGACATGGGGAGTATGACCAAAAGAATGTATTTCCTTTTCTAGGTCTGCTTTTTCTCTTTGCTTCCTTTTCGCTGACTTGAGCAGCTCTCCTCAGCTGAGGCTTTTCCATTATTATGGGTAATGCAACAACGGAGACTTCTACAATCCTGAGCCAGTAAAAATCTTTCTTCATTTGAGTTGTGGTTATTGGATATTTTGTCCCAACAATGAAAGGGTGAATAAGATGAATTTTGTTACCAGAAGATTGGGATTGTTGTTATGATGACCTCATCATGTGATTTAGAAACTTCTGGGAAGATTTGGAAATGCCAGGTAGAGAAGCTTGAGAGTGTTATAAGCTAAAATTCAAATGGTAAAGATCAGGATCAGGAGGTTGAAGTTTGGAACAAAGATTCTTTTAGCAGTGGGAATCAAGGAGCCTGTCTGTTATGTACTGGCTGAAAATCTGTCTGTAAGAGTAGTAATATGGTCAAGAGAAGCATGCTAATTAAGCTGTCACAGGCACTTCCAATAAATAACAGTGTTTAGACTGTGAAATATGTATTGTTAGTAGCTTTTGACCAGGTTTATTTAAATGTTGGGAGAGAAGAAGCCCTTTTGAAAAGAGAAGCACCTGAAAGAGATGCTTTATAGAATAAGGTTGTTGTAAAGATTTGAAAAAAGACAATTACTATATACCATCAGAATAGAAAGGCACACTGAGGTTATCCCAGGGATCCTCTGATCTTACCCACTGCATTCCCAAAGGGTATAAAAGGGACAAAGTTTTCATTTGACAGTATGTGTCCTACTTCAGGTTTGCCCAGTGCATTTATTTTCCTCAGATACATTACAGAGTGCTCACATATCCAGGTACTAGGAATCCTATGCACGGATGATCAAAGTAATCCTCTGTAGATTACTGAAAATAGCAGCAGAATGTGACGGCCCCATGAGGTGCTGGCTTTATGGGCATGCAGAATTCAAGAGCTATAGAGAAAGAAAGAGTTTCACCCACGTTTTAGGAGAAGGCCTAGGAGGTGCCATTGTTGTGAGTGGGAAGCATGAAAACTGAGAAAGTGACCCTGCATATGAAGCAGTCACCCGAGAAATTTGCAAATGCCAGGAGAGTCTGAGGAAATCCACCCTTAATATTAAAGCTGTGTAACCTGCAGTGCTGTAGATGTGAGACCATCCTATCATTTGGAGCTCATATATTGCTGCATGCTACCAGACAAGCTATCAGATTTACCATGTTCCCTGACAAATTTCATTCTCACTTTGGTCCATTTATTTTCTCTCAGTCATTTTCTCCTTTTACGGAGTTAGAATTTTTAATATGGGTGTTGTACAGCCACCATGTTTGATTTTGTCTCTCAATTTTGCAAGGGCTCACAAAGAAAATTTTAGCTTAAGTGTCAGAGGAACCTGTGGATTTAGATTTTACAGTAATGCTGGTACTGTTAAGACTTCGAAGGATCAGCCAAACACCTCAGTGGACTAAAGTTCCTGCTTAGGCAGACACAGGTGCCCGGAGTTGGATTCCCTGGCCTTCGATGCTGGCCCCACCCCTGGGACATGCTGAGACTGCTAATGAGACTGGGCATGTTGGCACCCGCCCTGTAATCCCAGCACTTGGGAGGCTGTAAACAGGAGAATCACTATGAGTCCAATGTATGCAGTGAGACCCTGCAGACACTGTAAGCACTGTCCTAAAAAAAAATAAAAAATAAAACAAAAAATAAAACAAAAAAAAATTCGATAGCTAGAAATGAGCTGAATAATATTCATATAAAGAGATGCATATGGGCCTAATGGAAGCCAGGGACTCACTGTTATGGTTTGGATTGAGCATGTTTCCCCCAAAGCCTCTAACTCTAACCCTCCTATGTAGGGCTGTCAGGAGGCAACTTAATTATGGGAACAGTCTAATTGACTTGACATTAGGAAGCAGAAGTGACCATTCACCAGGGCTTACCATGGAAAGGCATGTCTTCCTTTCCCTTCCACCTTCCCTTTTCTTTCCCCGTTTTCTCACAAACAGGAAGTGAGTGACTTTCCTCCATCCAGGCTCTTTTACCATTAAGTTTGCCTTGACATCAGCTGAAGGTAGTCTGTAAACATGAGCCAAAATAAATACCTCATTTAACTGAATCAGGTATTGTCTTGGTAATAAAAAAAAAAGTGTCTGAGAAATTATACATCCTGTACTTGAGATAGAGTGCTGAAAATCTCGCCTGTTTGAAAAATTATACTTTCCAAAATTTTCAATACATTTTAAATGAATAATTGATACACTGATTAATTCAGTAGCATCAGATTGAGAATTCCATTTAAAAACTGTCACTAAATAAGTCAATGGCAGTGCATTAAACAGAATGGCAGTGCATTAAACAGAACACCTAATATTTTTAACTAAGCCTTATAACTTGTTATCATGAATAATTGAATGATTATCTTCAAAAGTTATTGAAAAGTCTTGCAGAAGTAGACACTACTGGAGAAGCCAAAATTCCTCGGCCTTGGCCATACTGCCATGGTTACTTTGCTGGGTTGGAACAAAACGTCCAATAGCTTAATTTAAAGGAAGAAGGGTTTATTTTGGATCACCGCTTGAATAGCTTCACTGTATTGTTGACTGGCTCCAAAAAACAAATAGTATATTGGTGTAAAGCTAAGCACAGAGAGAGAAAGGACTTCACACAAGGAGAGGAATGCTTTCATATCACCAGTGACTCGCCTTCATCGACCACCACTCACAGCCCAGCAGCGCAGTCACCTCTCGCCTTTTATACATGAGACTTTTAGGTTGAACCGCAGCATGCTTCTCCTTCAGATCATTAGAAATCAATATATTTGTAATCAGGAAATTATTGTAGGTAAAAGAAATAAAAGGCAAATTTAGACATTAGGGCTTTTGAATCTTAAATCATTTTGAAACCTCATGATAAGCAGACTTTGATGTTACTGAAATATCAACTTTCGTATATTAAATTACCTATTTTACTAAAAATTCAAATTCAAAGGTGAAATAAATAATATGTGACTCACTGAGAAAATGGATAGGGAAATTTAATAACGAAACGTATCATTTTAGACAAATACCCATGTATGAAATTCTTCCTGTCAGAATGAAGAAAGCCTTTTTTAGGTAAGACTGTGATTAACTCAACTCATGAAATATTTTCGAACAACTTTGAGCAGGTACTCTGCTATGTAAATATGAAATGTGACCATAAAATAATTACAATTAATTTATTAAATTGTTTCATCAGAGCAAAACCCCTTTATCTACATGAAGCTTTTGAGTGTATCTTCAGCTTAATAGCTAACAATAAAAAATTAAGAAATAGTGGATGAGAGGCTAGCAAGAGGATCAAAACCCCATAACAGACATCAGAATAGAAATACAGACTAAAATTCAATATGCATTGTTTCTCTAATCATGTCATTTAACTAAAAACAAAATGCTGACTGCTAGCTGGAAAACATGTTTATTTTCATCCAGGCACTGCTAAGAAAAAACACTTTAGATTTTAAGTGCAGGAGTCTTCAACAAAGGAACTAACCTAAATTTAGGAATTCAGGAAAATTTTAAGTATGAAAAGTTATGTTGAGAAAACAGAAAAAGGAAGAATTAAACATTTTAACACAACTTGAAATGGTAACTCCACTTTGTGGTCCATAGACAATAATTTCAAATCCAAAGGTGTTTTCCTGAGCATGATATATAAGACTGAGGTGGGCAAGGTGATGGCGTAAATCTCATAGGTATGATTTACAATAGCTTGCACTTGGTCAGCAACAACTTACTTTTCACAATTAAAAAATAGCTTTTACTGTAGCCGCACCACTATTAGTACTGCATAACATTCAGCAAACACTTTATATTTATTAGCCTTTCTATTCTCTTACTTTGCATAAAGAGGAATATCTCAAAGAATTTCCCTTAGAAGACAGAAAAAAATATTAAGTCAAAATCATGCACAAAAGCAAAATGATAAAAAGGTATGGCTTTGGCATTTTAGTTGCAATCAACAGCTGACCAGGATAGTTGCAGAATGTCCAAATACATGGAAAGATTCAAGACACCTCCTGTGAAGTCCTTTGTTGTGTTCTGATGGCAGAGCAACTAAAATTTTCTTTGAAAAAACTACTGCCTAAGCATGTAAGAATGATTTAATCTTGTACATCTATGCTCTTTATTCAATTCTGTTCAAAAATACTATTTTATTTAAAATCTGTACCAGGCTTCATTAAACCAGATATTTTGGGTTAGGGAGATGTGTCCCTGGGCCCCGGAAGAGTCCATCTCCCATCCTTCCTCCTTGACCTCACTGACTTTGCACCCCACCATGATCTATTTCTCCACTGCCATGCTCTTTGACCATGCAGCCCTGACTCGGGGCCAGCCAACTAGGGATGACAACCTGTACAAACTGCGGGCCCAAATAATCCTTTCCTCCTTACAGTTGTGTGTATCTAGGATTATGTTGGAACAATGAGAAAGCAACTAAGCCTTCATCCAACACTGGCTTTGCTTTTATAGGTGTCATCACATAACTCAGTTAAGCAAGTACTAGTGATTTATGCCATCTTGGAACATTCTTTGAGCAGCAAAAAGGTTATTACAATTATTGTAGATACAAAGATAGCATCATTTGGTAGGATTATTTTTGAACTGACCAAGTCTTATTCATAATCTTTATTCTTTCTCTTTAAATGTGTATTTGAGGGGTCAGGGGGATGGCTCAGTAGAATAAGAGCTTACCTGGCAAGCTCAAAGACCTAACTTCAATCCCTGGTTCTGCTAAAATCAATTAATCAATCAATCAATCAATCAATCAATCAATAAATGTGTATTTGACACAAGTGTATGTTGTGTGGCAGTGAAGTTCCTTGTCTCTGACAGTTGGCTTTCAGGGTTCACACTGCCTGTACTACTGATGTTCAGGGCCCAGGGACCGATCTCCCCAGACCAATTTCTGCCTCCAGTGTCACCTTTAGCTATAAATATAGGAATGGACTAATCTGTCAATGACTCACACATCTATTATGCAATAATCTCCCAAAGCCCCACCAATGAGCCTGTGAGTCACAGGACACTCTCAATGTAAACTACAACAGATACAGAGCTTTATGCTTCCTCAAGCCCAAAAGGCCATTTTCAAATTAAAACTGTACATATGTGTGGATTAATTCATGTGACTTTGAAAGACTTCTATGGACAGAGTATAAAATTTTACTGACACTCATAAAAATAATTAAATCAGTGAGAGTAGTATTATCTGGCTGGGCAACACAATACTGAAAAGCCACATTTATATTCATAAAACAAATGCACTAAATTTCAAAACTTGAGAATTTTTTAAATTAAATTAGATTTTATTCTTAACTTCATATGAAAATTAAAGGGGCAAAATGCACAGCACAGAAGAAGAGTAGTGAAGGACTGAACTTGTGCATATCTGTACATAGAAAACTCAATTAATCCACATAAAGTATTTATAACTCAAGAATGAAATTTTGGGAAAAACCAACAATGGGTAGGATTTTTTTGTACCAGTAATTTAGTATTTTCTATTAATATAAATATAATATAAAGAAAATGGTGGAAGAAAAAAAATGATTTTTTAAAATTCATGCAATACAGGATAAAGCACTGCATGATTTCACAGTTTTCTATATTTCTGCTAATCAGGTAAAGCAAATATGAGATGGAAATTGGCAAAGCTAGTCATTCTGCAGCTGTTTGGGCATTCAGAATTAAATAATTCTTTTCTATTTAGTCAAATAAAGAATAAAAGGACTGTAGGAGGGTAAATAATTTCTTTTGGTCTTTACTGTAGCATAAGAGAAGGTGCTTCATGAATGTATTCATTTACTTGGGTGTCTCTGAGTGAATTCTAAAGGTAAAATTCATGAGTATTGAATTATCTGTCAGAGGGAAATCATATTGATTATTCCACATAACTGACAACTATCAGAGTGATATTTCTAAGCTGAAACTGAAATAATTGTGCTGATCTCTATTGAATACTCTTCAAATTTTGTTTTGCATTCTGTCAATTACATATAGTTGATAGATTTTTCATTGTTATTTTACACTTATTAATTTAAAAAGAAGTTTTAATTTTAGAAAAATATGTAAAGACTAACTCAAATGAGTAGGTATATCATTTCTTAATTTGGTCAGGATCTCAATTTTTCTCAAATATATTTCTTTCTAATTAGGTAGAATGATAATTTCGATTCTTGTACTACCCATTATTTGTAATAGTGAAGTGCAATTGTTCCATTGATTGATCTTTGTTTTAAATCAAACAGAAAAATAACACAGGAGATTTGAGAAGTATATTAAATAAATATTTAATACTCTCTATGTATCCCTTCTTGTGTGTTCCTTCTGATTCATAATCAAGCTGTTGCTTCATGTTTCATATCATTTTACTCTACATAGGATTAGACTCTATAGGATTAGACTTCCTCAAACTTAGATCTTTTGCTGCCAAAACACTAATTTATTCAATTCTAGGAAGCATCCCTATCCCATTAAGCAATAGTTACCAAGACAGAGCTCCTACTTATAGAGTATTCATCCTAGAGAATAAAATAAGGGAAACGTAAAATAGGAATAAGAAGTTGGTGGTTGAAGTAGAGGAGAAAAAGCACAGAAGTGAGGCCTTAGGCCAGTGGTGACAAACCTACAGCACATATGGCACAGTGGCTGTTGGAACCCTTGAAAACTCTGTAACATTAACCATCTCTGCTTCAGACCTTGTTTTGGGTCATCCAAGGAACTTCCTCAAAGGTAAATCTGGGTAAAACTCTCATGTTTGATGATGCAATGGCTCCTCAGCTGAGACTCACACAAGTACTTCATTTTATCATCATCAAGAATTCTCACTTGGCAAAGGGTGAAATAGCACTATTTAAGTGTCATATGAGCACTATCAGATCCTAGGCCTGAATACAATAATTTCTAACCTACAACTGCACTCATAGTATACTTGAATTATGTAATTTTAGAAAAATGCTAAAAATCCTACTGAACTATGTTAGAGTACATTTCTTTTATAATTTTTTTTCAGTGATTTTATTGAGAAACAAATAGCAATGATACAGTTTCAAAACCGATTAGCAGGACACTTTCAATAATTAATACGTTGCATATTATTGTCTTTTTAGTGGTTTTTCATAGTACAAGAAGCAGATATGATATCTTTCCACAAATGCTATTAGTACAAATCTTCCTTCTCATTGAATTAAGAGAAAGTAATTGCATACCTATTGTAACTATTTTGAATGTACAGATACAAAATGATCCTTCATTTGTATCCTTTTTGTTTAGTTTTGTCAAAGAAGGTTATTCCATTGCCATTTCAATATTATAGGTGCATAAATTCAACAAAATATTCTAATATAGTCCAGTAGTCCATAATAGTAGTGAGTTATCCATAGACTAGCAATGTCAGAAATTGAACAGTAGTGGTTTTTTTATTCTTATTTTTGTTTTTCTTCCTTTTTTGGCCAAACAAGGGATTGAATTCAGGCCCTGGCAAGTTCTTATTCTACTGAACTATCTCCATGGCCATAGTACATTTCAAAAAATATAATATTTAAAGAAAAATAATTTTATTGAGAAAGATATAGCAATGAGACAGTTTCAAAACAGGTTAGTAGGACACATAATAAATAATACATTGCATATTGTTGCCTTAGTAGTAGTTATTCACAGTACAAGATGCAGAAATGATATTTTGTGTAAACACTATTAGCACAAATCTTTATTTAATTATGCTATATATTTGAAGATTAAGATATCTTGAGTTTTATATTTTTTAAACTATTGGTAACTTAATTCAAGAAAACACCATAAATTCAATAGCTTATGAACAATTTATATTTACCAAAATATTTCTTAGTGGGAAGTCAGAGTTGGAAACAGAGATCCAGCTACCAGTATAATCAAGTTCTGGTCAGGGTCCTTTTCTGAATTTGAGACTGTCAACTTCTGACTGTAATTTCACATGATAGGAGTGACAAGGTATCTCTCTCTAAGGTCTCTTTTGTACAGGCACAGATTTGTGTCACAAGTTCTGTAAGCTCAAGAGTGATCTACTTCAAAATTCCCACATCTTGCTATTCACTACCTTTCAGGTGAGGATTTCAATATATAAATCAAGTTAAAGGAGCAAATTATTTATCTATACCAATTGGCATAATGGCTGATGATAGCTAATCTCTCATTACCTAGTTTTACTAATACAGTTGTGTTGCTTATGTTACATGGTATATGTCTAGAAATTATATGTTTATTAAAATACTTAATGATTCTAACAAAGTCATTTATGAAATCTAATATTTCTCACAGAAATATTTATGTTGTTCTGTTTATATTTTCCCTTCAATGTCCATTTCTTAAG
This sequence comes from Ctenomys sociabilis, assembly GCA_004027165.1. NCBI lineage: Eukaryota > Metazoa > Chordata > Mammalia > Rodentia > Ctenomyidae > Ctenomys > Ctenomys sociabilis. The sequence goes on along the minus strand of PVKA01007494.1, from coordinate 43,286 downwards.
AAAGTAAAAGCTTTGTAAATACACAAAGCTCTTGGAATATAATTATGTGCAGTCTAACAATAAAGTAGCTAAGTCAAATTCAGAATATTCTACATGTGGTTTTTTCACTAGCAATGGAAAGATATGAGGAATTAATGGAGAAAAATTAAATAAATTTCAGTATTTCTATTATATTCTGGATGGATTTACATTTTTGGCTTCCTAATATACTCTTGTATTTCCCACACTTTCATTTGTGCCCAAGTTGATCTGAATTACTTCTGCATAAATATTTTGATATATGTAGTCTCATATATAAGTAATGTGTTGTCTATTTGCTCAAAATATTACAAAACTCTAAAAAAAGCAATATTCTTGCAAGGAATATTAGATCTGATATAAAGAAAAATAGATATGATGAATCAAATATAATGAGTAGTTTCACATTTTCTGTAGTGCAATTATTTCAAATTAGAGGATTATATGTTAGGTTCATTGATTTTTTTCAGTTGAGCAAGAATATGCTTTTCATCTTCAACCAAGCAAGTAATATACCATAATTGAATAGTATAATAACATAAATGCTTCAATTTTCAAACAAAATATAACAATTGCATAAAAGTCAAATGATATTCATATTCTAAGCAAACTTCAAATAGCACTCATCTTATTCATGGTAGGAAATAAGGTTTATTTCTCTGCCTCAAAGGAGTAGATCAGACACACATAAAGCTATCACAATTTCACTACAAATTTTACATCTTTTCATTGGAATTCTTTGACATTTTCCTGAGAAATTAGGGGCTATGATTGATACAAGCCTTGATATTATATCACTTGAAGCAGAACAATTTTTTCCCTGCTAATAATTAGATCATTAGCTATTTGCTGTCATGGCTCTATATTCAATAAAATGTCTGTAACAAATGAAATATAACAAGTGACCCTTAACATGAATTTTATTTTTATGAGAAAATATATTTATTGAGGGAAAGAAAGCTTTTCTCTGAGAAAGGAATTTGAGCTGACTCAAGTGGGTCCTTGACATGAATTTTAAACAAATAAAAACATATGTAGAAAATCAGAAAACTTAATATATATACTGTCATAATGAATTTATATTATTAAGTTTTTTGAGTTTTGTAAGCTCCTTCTAAGGCAGGAATATCTTCTTGAAATACTCTGTAAATACTTAATGAAATTAATCTGATTCATAAACTTAAAGAAGGCCTTCTAGGGAGTGAACGAGTGAATGGAAGACGAGCCCCTCTGCAGAGTGAGCAACTGTACTACCACCTAGCAACCTGGTTGCTAAACTGTAGCACAGTGCCAAAACTCTCTAACCTTCACTTCTCATCTACAAAATAAAGAAAATAATAACTCTTACAAAAATTAAAATAAATAGAATTAGCAAGTTGGCAACAACTATTCTTAAGGTTTTTTTTTTAATTTTATTGAGAAAGAAATAAGAATGAGACAGTTTCAAAACAGGTTAGTAGGACAGTTACGATAATTAATGCGTTGCATATTCTTGTCTTCATAGTAGTTATTCAGAGTATAAGATGCCAACATGATACTTTCCTGAATAATATTAATACAAATCTTTCTTCTCAATGAATTAAGGGAAAGTAGCATTTATCTATCCTATTGTATATATACATATTTTTTTTCATACAAAACGGTCATTTATATTCCACGTTTTTGTTTACCTTTGTCAGAGCTGGGTATTCCATTGTCATTCAAATATTGTAGGTGTGTGAATTCAGCAAAATAATCCAATATACTCCAATAGTCCATAACAGTAATGTGTTATCCACAGGACTGGCAATGTCAACAATTGTTGACTTTAGCCTTTTACAGCTCAGCATAATAATATGTCTTTACTGTAAAAGGCTCAAGTCAAAAATTTCTGACATTACCAGTCCTCGGATAACCCACTACTATTATGGACTAATAGACTATGTTGCATTATTTTACTGAACTATTCATAAATTTTAATGCTCCTTTTTGGTGATTCTTTGTCTAATATGCTGTTTGTGCATTTCTTCACTACATCTTGATCACTGGCTTCATTATAGTAATTCTCCAAGGAATGACTGTAACAGCACAGGTTGAGGAAAGTCCTACTTCAGCCGTTTTTCCAGTTAGCACATCTTCCTCTGCCCAGATTCTTAGTTATGAATCATTATGACTCAACCTACGCATTATTCTTAAATTAAACACCCTATTATGGGCTTCATTTATTCATCTTCACTGTTCCAGTACTACATCTGCACCAATAGTGTACTATTTTCTTAAAGAATCAAGCTCTGAAATATACTCATTATAATAGTGTGTGATTTCATGATATTTTTAACATATTGAGTAACACAGGTGAGGCTGAATAGAATTATGAAAGCTTCTCATATGCTGAATTTCCTTTTCTGAATCTCATATGAACAAAAAAGTATAAAGGCATGACTTAGGAACTTCCAAGAAAACACTAAGACCTTCCTATGTTACAGTCATGTCTACATCCACAGTCACTGAAGAGCAAGAATAACTCCTGGTAGATTTCCACAAGTTACTTATTCCAAACATGAAATTACAGCAACTCTAGCATTTCCTAAAATGAAATCATGGATTTTAGAACTTTATTTGTCAATAGCAAAATTGTCTATCAAGATCCCTACTAAAACTCTACAGATATTTTGATGAGTAGCTTTAATTAATTTCCAATGTAAAATGAAACATGGATAAATGAGACAAATAATATTATTTGAAGGACTCATGAAAAACTGACATGTTTTCAAAATGTCTATTTACATCAGGAAATCATTAATAATTTTTCATATGTGCATTTAAATGAATTTTCCATCTAATATCTTATTTTTCTAAAGACAAATAGCTTTAAACATTTAATTTAAAAGAAAGTTACCAAGAAGAAGACATTTATTAATTTATTTTCTATCTATAATATAGAATATATAAGGTTAATGCAAGAATCCCAATCAAATGGTGCTATGACTAATATACTACATTCAACTGACAAGTGGAGCATAGAGAAAGTTAATAGAACCAATAGAGGGAATAGCTTGTTTTACTCCCTCTATGATCTACTGCTGATAGACCTTTGCTTCCAATTTACAACTAAGCCAAGTCAGATCTTTCCACAACAATGTCAGCCAATGTCAAGGAAACAGAATAGCTTCAGCATATTCCGTACCTCTTCCTCATGGTTGACATTCAGCCGTCCTCTATCCACATTATACCACATTAATGTCTACTTCATAAATTCTATATTCTTTCTGTCGGTTTCCACTCTTGATTACTTTTCCTCAACAAATTAAACAGCGAACTGCTGTGAACCCATAGAGAAGCCACAAGAGGAACTAAAAATATACTTTTAACTCACTGAGTGGAGCTAAGTGGAATGGAAAATAGATATAATGGTATGTCACAAAATATGCAGATTTGAAACCATTCACAGAGCAGAGATAATTATTTGCCTAATATCAAAGCAACAATAGCTACTCTGGCTTATTTCATTGCTATATTTAATTTTAATAATACACTAAAAAGAAGTAAAAGACTTAGCTGAAATAAAATTACATTTCTCACTGAAGTCAAAGAAGTCTTACATATTTTCACAGAGAAAAGTTGTACTGTTTTAAATATTTTGTATGCTCTACTGTAAAAGTCTTATTGTTAAGAAAACTACATAATTTCTAGAACAGTGGAGGATATTCTTCATTTAAGGCAGATTGCCTACAAGTGAGCAGTATATTTTTACAAAAACCATTTTAAGCTTTGCATTCTTAATTGGAACAAATTTATTTTTATTCTAAATGGAAGATAAATAAATTATAAAACAATGCAAAAATTTTGAAAAAAAAGAATGTAGGAGAGTAACAATGATTAATACCTTGTATATTATCTTCAAAGTAGTTGCTTTGATATAGGCACAAATCTTTCCTTTTAATGAGCTAATAGCAATTAGTAATATAAGTATCTGAACTATCTTGTATAGATAAATAAATACAATATATAATATATGTATATATGCATATTTTCTTCCCATTCAAAATATGTGGTACTCAAAAATTAGAGAAAAAGAGGATATAAGGATACCTAATATTTTGGTGCTAGCCCTTCAAGGTCAGTGAAGTCTCAGGACATAAGAGAACCTATACTGTAACATCCTGTAACTCAGTGGTGTCCTACATTTTCTGTTCAAGTAAATTATACTGCCACAGAGGAAAGTGGATGACAGTGTATAGTATGCCTAAGGAGAGTCACCTAGAGAGAAAACATTCTCTCAGGCTTTCACAAAGACCAAATTGGTCAAGCAATGGCCATGACTCATCCAGATGGCTGACACTGTCAAAAGATCTACAAACTGCTGTACACGTTTCACAGTAAATACTGAGGGGATTTGACTGACCTTTTAAATATAAAAGTTGCAGTTTTAGTTATATAGGTGTTGCTTTAACTTGCTATTAAACATCAAGTACAAAAGTATAACTACAAGGTATAAAATGTAAAGCCATATTAGTATGCTGAGCTATAAAAAGCTCAACTTAACAACTGCTGACATTGCCAGTTCTGCTGATGACCACTATGATGATGGACTATTGGACTACACTGGGTTATTTAGCTGAACTGATTCACCTACAATATTTGAATGGCAATGGAATACCCATCCCTGACAAAACAAATTAAAGTAGGGTATACAAATGAAGGATCATTTTGTAGTGAAAAAAATATGTATCTATGTATACAAAATAGGATATACAGCTACTTTCTCTACAATCAATAAGAAGAAAGATTTTTACTAATACTGTTTAGACAAGATATCATGTCTGTATCTTGCACTCTGAATAACTACTACAAAGACAACAATATACAATGTATTAATTATTGTAACTGTCCTACTAACCTGTTTTGAAACTCATTGATACTTCTTTTTTCAAATTAATTTTAAAATGTGGCATTTTTGCTGGACTTGGTGGCTAATGCCTGTAATCCCAACACTCAGGAGGCTGAGGCTAGAGGATGTTTGACGTTTCAGTACCATCCAGGGCTTCAAATTGGACTCAAATCCAGTGTGAACTGTGCAGTGAGAACTTGTCTCAAAAAGATAAATAAACAAATAATTGTATTTTTATAAAATGCAATACTTACTCAGCTATAAAGAAAGATAAACTTCAGACACTTGTGGAAAAATGGATACAATTTGAGTCCATACTCGCAAGTGAAATAAATCAACTTTGCATGTGTAAGCACTTTATTATCTCCCTATTGTAAAAATCTAAAAGACTAAGTAAGATGCAATTTAAAATAAGAGAGCTTGCTTCTGCATCAGTCTACCATTGAGTGTGTGGTATTGCCTCCAAGCCTAACCATGTCTTCTCACAAGACTTTCAGCGTAAAAAATATTTCTTGCCAAGTAGCAAGTGCAGAATCATCCCACTTTTCAGTGGACTCACATGAAGACAGCTAATTCAATCAGGTCAACTCCAAGAGGAGACACTGGAGAAGGACCAAGCTAGTATTGCATGGAGCTGCAGATGAGCTGCAACACACTTACCCTCTGGGAGGTCACAAGATGGCCTCCTTTAATAATGCTTGAACAATGCTGAATAAAGTTTAAAAATAACCAATGCCTAGACAGTGGTATATACTTAATCAGGAACCTTATTTTATCTGTGATCAGTACTACTACATCAACAATAAATTTGTGAAACTTCAAAAAGAATGATAAAGTAAGAGAGCTTCACACAAGATTTCCTCTTTTTCCAACAGTTAAATGATACTGAACAAACTTCCAAGACAAATCATACTGAGAGCAAAACAACTTTTTTGGCATAAGTAGGACAGTAAGATTTGTGGAAATGTTTCTATATATCATTAGAAAACAAAACTAAATTTCTTTGGAAGAAATACTCTTATTTTTATGAAAGTTTTTATATAAACCATATTCAACTTTTCCTGTACAATTTTTTCAACACAAAAGTATACAGTTAGAGCTTAATTTGAGAGAAATAATAAAATCACAATAAGATAACATATGCAGAGTACAGCTGAGCCATAGCCACCCACTGTCATGCAGAAGACTGTCTTGGAACCTGTAGGAGCCTTGGTTAGCCCTACCTTGCACTGATCCATCATCAAAACAGCCTTGCAGAACCTCAGCCTATTCTCATCATCATCAGATCCAACTTCAGTGGCTTGACCGCATCACCAAGGTTGAGGCCACTGGAAACCCTCAGCGTAAGAGCTCTGATGAGCCACCCTGCCTTCCCATTATCCTGACAGTTTTTCCACCTGCATCCTTCACCCTACCATCACTATGGAGAAAGGAAGATTAATGTAAGCTTCAGAACATGACAAAAAGAAAGAAATAAAGGCAATCTGAGACCTCTAGCTCAACCAAAGTCGAAGAGACAAGGTCATGGAAGATCTTGGAAGTCATACATCTGAAATTTCTGTCATGACAGCAACTGAAGTAAAGGGACAGTTCCATCAGGCTATTGAGGAAATCATATAAGAAATAGTCTCACAGGTAAAAAGGAGATGACAACACTCACAAAAGAATTGCTTGATACATCTAAAGAAGATATAGATAAAAATGGGAAACAGGACAATGAAAACATGGACTGAACAACATAGAACTAGTTTGCATGAAACAGATTCAAACAGCTATCTAGGACACTAGGCATTCCTTTGAACTCTGACAAAAACACTTGAACAAATCTAAAGATAGAATTTCAGACCTTGAAGATAACATTGCAGCTAGTGAACATGAATGGAAAGTTCTCTTGAAAATAACAAGGAACCAGGAAATAACAATACATGAGCTGTAAGATGCGTGGATGCATCATGATTCATGGAAAAAAAATATAAGACTAGTAAGTATCATGGAAAGTGCTGGAACTAACACAAATGCATAAGAACACTGTTTGCAGGAGTATTAGCAGAGAATATCCCAAGTATGGGAAAAGAATCCAAAGTAAGGTTAAATCAGGTGCTTAAAACTATAAATATAAATAGCAACAATCAAAATAAATATATACCCAGACACATTACAATAAAGATCACAGAAATTGAGCAAAAAACCCTCAATATTAAAGGCTGCAATAAAGAAGAAACAAATCACTTATAATGGAATGTTGTCAGAATAATGTCAGATTTCTCAACACATACCATCAAATAAAACAGAGCTTGGAGTAAGAGGCTTCAGGTGAAAGAAAACAACTTTCAACCCAGACTGACATACTATGAAAACTATCTATCAAATTTTATGAGAGATAAGACACAACACATAGCAGTTATAACCATCAGAGTAAATGTCCTCAATTCACCAAGCAAAACAACACGACTAGCAGAGTGGACCTAGAAACAAAGCTCAACAATATGTTACATACAAGAAACACATTCAACTAAAAAATTAATAGACTGAGCATCAAAGGATGAAATTATATATATATATATATATATATATATATATATATATATATATATATATATATATATATATTTTTTTTTTTTTCATGAGAAAGTAACCCAGAGAAAAGCAAAGGTAGCTATTCTGGTTGATGACAATGACAACTGAAAGCCAAGAGTGATTATAGGGGATAAACATTACCACATACTTGTTAGAGGAAAACTGAATGATGAAGATATAACAATTATAAATATAAATTCACCCACTGTAGAAGCAACCAACTGTGTAAGCTAAATTTTAATAGACATCAAAAATCTAGTAAGTGATAACGTAATTTCATTAGGAAATTTAACACCACATTGATACAAAGCGATAGAACAACTAAGCAAAAAAATCAGCAAAACAAATAGCAGAACTAAACCATACTTGTGAAGTAATGGACTTAGTAGACATTTACTAAGTGTTCACTCAACAGCATCAGAATATACATTCTTCTCAGCTGCTCATAGGAAATAGTTCAAAACAGGCCATCTATTAGCACATAGAATATGCTTAATAAATGCAAAGCAATCAAAATTATCCCTGATGAATATAGATGAAAAATCCCCTTGAAAAACACTAGTTAATAGAATACAGCAAATCATTAAGAACATGAGAAATCATGACCAAGTGCGATTTATCCCAGGAAAGCAAGGATGGTTTAATATATGAAAATCCATATCAACAGAGCCAAATACAAAAATCAAATGATCATTTCAATATATGAAGGGAAACCACTGACAAAGTCCAACACTTAATTTTGTTTCTTTTTTTTTAATTTATTTTTTATTTTATTGAAGCACAAATATCAATCAGACAGTTTTAAGACACCTTAACAAGACAGATTCGATAAATTAATACATTGCAAACTGTTTTCATACTGTTTTGGTATTGTACAAGGTGCATACGTGATATTATACTTACAGATATTATTATAGCAGATGTCTCTTATCAGTAAATTAAGACTGTAGCTGTTTACTTATCTTATTTTTTATACCTGAATTGTATCAAAAATTCAATAATTATTTTCCTAGTGGATGACCATAGTACTACAAGCTGACATAATATCCTGTCCAACCACCATCAGTGCAAATCTTGCCTCTCATAGGATTATGTAGAATCACAGCGTTATCTATCCCAACTGTACTGTCTATACACACACATCATGATTCTTCCTTTCTATACCCCTTCCTTTGTCTACACCTGTCAGAGATGGGCACTCCATTGTCATTCAACTAATTTAGGTGCTTGAACTCGACAACACAATCCAACACAGTCCAGCATTTTACAACAATAGTGAGTTATTCAAAGAAGTTGTCGACCATAGCCATTTACAGCTCAGCTTGTCTTCTGGATGATTAACAACCTGAGTTCACAAATCAGAGTTGGAGAAATAGAAGAGCAACAAGGCCAGCCAACATTTTGGCTCTAGCATTTCAAGGTCAGCGAAGACTCAGGACATAGGAGAACCTGTACTGCAACACCATGAAACTCAGTTGAGCTCCAAATTTTCTGAACAAGGAGATTATGGAGCCATAGAGGAAAGAGATTGAAGTTCTATTGTGTGCCTGGGGAGAGTCACATGAAGAGAAAACTTTCTCTCAGGCTCTCACAGAGAGCAAATTGGTTAAGCATTGGCCATGACTCAAAGGATGGATGACACAAAGGATGTTTAGAATAATGTACAGGACTACAAGATAAACCCTGAGGGGACTTCACTGACCACATAAGAAACATAAAGTACATGTGTCGGTATATAAGTCTTGCTCTATTTAGGTCTTAACCATCCAGCAGAAAACTATAAAAATGAAGTATACATCGCAGGGCCATAATATTAAGCTGAGCCAACACTTAATTTTGATAAGAAAAAAAACCCTACAGAAATCAAAATAGTTTAGCTTTACCTTAACCTGATAAAAGCCATCTATGACAATCAGCATACTTAAGTAAATACAAAGGAATTTTCATGACAAAATTAATATCATCCTAAATGGACAAAAATTGAAAGATTTCACTTTAAAACCAGAACAAGTCAGGCATGCACACTGTCATCACTCCTGCTCAAAATAGCACTGGAAATATTAACTAAAGCTTTACACAATAGAATGAATTAAGAGCAATAATGAGTGGAAAGGAAGAAATGAAATCATCATTGTTTGCAGATGACATGATACTGCATACAGAAGACCACAAAAATCCACTGAGAGATTTGTAGATTTTAATTACATAATTCAATACTATAGCAGCATACAAAGCACTCAAAAAACAATATCATCTCTATACACAAACAATGAATGCACCAAAGAGAAATCATGGAAATGATGAAATGATTTGGAACTAATCTCACAAAGGAAGTAAAAGATTTATGCAATGACAATTATAGTACTCTGAAAAAAGATATCAAAGAGGATTTCAGAAAATGGAAAAATATGCCTTGTTCTTGGATAAGAAGAACCAACATCCTGAAAATGCCACAGCTCCAAAACTGTTATACAGATTCAATGCAATCTCAATTAAATCAGCAGTAATATAACTTACAGATCTAGGAAAAAAACATTCTTAAAATTCATCTGGAATCAGAAGTGACCTAGAACAGCAAAAGCAAACCTGGGCAACAAAGGAAAGGCAGGTGGCATCACAATCCCTGTTTTTAAATTATACTACAAAAGTACTATGATAAAATTAACTTTGTCCTGAAAAAAAGACACACTGAAGGATCAGTGGAACAGATTAGGAGATTCAGATACAACTACAAATACACTCATCTACCATTTCTTTGGCAAGGGGGACAAATATATTCACTGAAAGAAGCAGGGCCTCTTTAATAAGTGGTGCTGGAACTACTAGCTTTCCACATGTTGAAGTCTAAAAATAGACCCATGCCTGTCACCATGCATGAAACTACACTCATAAAATATATAAATATTAAAACTGAAACACTATATCTTCTGGAGGAGAAAGCACGTAGAAATTTTAGGGAGATAGAGGTAGATACAGTTTATGAGCACAAATCAAACTGCATGGGAAATACTACACAGAATCTATAGCTGAGATCTCATCTTTTTGAAAAGTTCCTGCATGTCAAAAGAAATCAACAGCATAGTAAAAAGAAAACTCATGAATTGCGAAAAAATATTGTTTACTAATTCTCAGACAAAAGTCTTATATCTAGAACATATAAAAAACTAAAAAAATTGATGCCCCCAAGTTTCAGAGACTCAATCCCAGGATATGCATCTGAGATGAATATACATGTCTCAAATAAAGATACAAATGGCTAATAAATATAGGAAAAAATGCTCGACTTCATTGTTCATTCAAGAGATGCAAATTAAGACAAAGCTGAGATAGCATCTTATGTCAGATACCATGGCTATCATCAAGAATTCAACCAATACCAAATGTAGGAAAGGCTGTGGGGACAAAGAAACCTTTCTCCACTGTTTCTGGGAGTGAAGTCTGGTACTTCATTATGGAAATCAATGTGGGGATCCTGCAAAAATCTAGGATTGGTGGTACCATTCAAACCAGAAATTTCCCTTGTAGGTATTTTTCCAGAATAACTGAAATCATACCACAGTGATACATGTGAACCTATATTTATGGCAGGGTAATTTGTCATAGCTAAATCTTGGAAAGAACCCAAATGCACAAAATTGAGGAATTTATAAAGAATTTGTGGTATTTTTGTATAGCGGAGTAATCCTCAGCTATACAAAAGAGATAAATTTTAGACTTTTGTAGATAAATGGATGCAATTAGAGACTGTATTGGGAAAGTAAATAAATCAGAACCACATATTCAAGCATCATATTGGCTTCCTAGTGTGAGAACCTGAAAAAGTAAGAAAAAACCTGAAAGCTATTTTATAAAAAGGACATTTCAGGGCCAGGGAGATAGCTCAGTGGAGTAAGCACCTGCCTGTAAGCTCAGGGTCTGGAGTTCAATCATGTTCATGTTCACTAATTATATTAAATAAAAACATATTTATTTACTATATATTAAGTTTAATTTGTCTTGGTTTAGAAAATTTTATTCCTAGAACAATAGCTGTCTCACGATTGTTGCTGTGCAATAGAGTTAGCTCACTAAACTTTATGTATTATCTTAACTATGGAATCACTTGAAGTTCTACAAGTACCAATTATGCTGAGATTTTTCTTCACAGGATATAGACATGCAAATTACAGTTTTATTTTAAGTTTTAATATACTTTCATATTCTTCTGAACATAAATGTTTATCTTAAAGTTCCATTCATATGTAGATTGATTACACAATATTTTCTGCTGCTCCACATGAAGTTTAAAATACAGCCTTATCTATTTCAAATTTGTTGGCAAGAAGATTAAATATTCCTTCGTGACTTGGAAATTGAATGGAAAGTTGTCTAAACTTTGTACTTTTATTTCATTTTGTTGAAATAGTATTTCTCTCAAAACAACTATAACAACAAAACTTCTGTGCAACCTACAGGGCAATAAGAGATAAAAGAAAAAACAACCGAATAACTAAAATACTTCATCACATATACAATAATATAAACAAAAAAATTAAAATTTTTCCAGAGAATGTTCTAGGAGTTCAAATTAACTCATGGGCTCTCAATAGGAAGTATTTGATTTCTTTGACAATACATATTTTCTTGTGGTTTTCAGTGTCACTATTATATCCAACATTTTGAAATATTTTACTTATAATTTTTGTGAAACTGTTAGGAAAGTTATATACAAGATAATACCTGGCTCTTGACTGGAATTGTTGATACTATTTTTAACTTGTTAAATTCATAAATCATATCAGTGAGAAATGATGTCATTTTAATAGAAAAGTAGCATACAAACATTCTTGAATATGATTTTATGAGGGTTTTCATGATCAAATGAGAATATAATTGAAATAATATTTCACCATAATAAAAACATAATGTCAGAAACAATGCTGTGTGTACAGAAAAAGCCTAATTATATAAACTTTAACTCATGATATAAATTTGAAAATATTTGAAGAAATTAATGAAAATATATATTATATTAATTCTTGATTGAATTTTAAGTAATAGTCCTTCCTCTAATATCTACATCATTATTGTTTTTATCACATCTTATTGGATGTTTTAGGTTGAATATATTCTGTTAAGGTGAACATCGCGGTGAAAAGACCAGCTTTATATCCTGTGAACACACTCTGTGTGACAACCTGTTGGCCTTGAGAATGTCATCTCTCATTCATCACTAAACAAGGATAATTGTCTAGTAAGCAAAATTTCTTCAACTTATAAATAACTCTTTTCATGCAAGTGCTTAAATGGTTTATTTGTATAGTAGATTTTCAAATAAATAATACACTTTATTGGTATGGACCTGCTTGCATCAAAATCAAATTATCTACATTCAGCAGTACTGTATTTGTGACTTTTTCCATATGACTTAAACAGGCTTTGCTTTTCTACTTTCAAGATGTTAATGACACCAGTATTTAATTTATGAGGCTGGGATTCAGATGTAAATGTATTTAGTATGAAATAAACACTGAATTTATGTAATATAATTTAACCAACATCATTTTGAGACAGCAAGAGCCATGAGTGCACAAGGACTTGAGTAGAGAAAGTTATTTGCAGAAGTAAAAACAATGGAAAAGTCCCAATTTTGGTCTTGCTTACTTGTGCTTCAGAAAAAAAGTACCTATGCACCAAGGTTAAGAGGGACAATTTATCTCAGGTCACAGTTTATAGAGAAACAGCCCACAGTGGGGTGACTCTCAGGAAGGGTAGCACTACAGAGGGTCATCACAGAAGAGAAACATCTCATAGAACAGTGCGGAAGATGAAAGACAAGGAGCACACATCTCCTTTCATTTTATGCCATCTAAGTGAGGTACAGGCCTTTAGGGTGGAACATCAATGACGTTTCTTCCCATCACTCACTCAGAACTATGATAAACCATGACGAATCCAGTGCCACAAACCCTTAATACGAGTATCACACCTTTAATTCACACTGACATTTCCTTGATCCAGCCCCCAATGAAAAGCCCCACGCACAAGTGCACAGCATTTGAAGAGATACCTGGAGCTCAGCCATAACAGGCACATAATGAATGATGATATAATCCAATGAAGTTTGTCTTTTGGCAAATAAAGACAATGTCACCATTTTTTGTTCAGAACCAGGAATTGACCTCAAGGCTTTGTGCTTGCCAGGGAAGTGCTTATTCTACTGAGCCATCTCCCTGGCCTCCTGTCACCATTGGCCTGATGTTATCATGTCTTAATCTACGTTCTATACTCACAATAATTTGTTCTGTATATTTTGATGAATTTAATTTTTCCTGTACTTTTCATGCATTTTATATATTCCTGAAGACATTTGAATAAATATACTTAATAATGTATCTTCCTTATGACTGAGGAGATAGTTCAGTGGCATAAGCACCTGCCTGTCAAGTCCAAGGATCTGAGTTTGATCCCCAGTACCAAGAAAGAAAGAAAGAAGGAAAGAAAGAAAGAAAGAAAGAAAGAAAGAAAGAAAGAAAGAAAGAAAGAAAGAAAGAAAGAAAGAAAATACCATATATGAATTCAATAAAATATCTGCCTTCAAAACATACCTTTCTGGTGGTAATTCATATAAAAATTTCTATTTGATATTTTGATCTACACTTTAATATTTTCCATAGTCTTTTTCTTACACAAGACTGTCTGTAAGTGGATTCTTGGAGTGATCCTGAGTGCAAAGCTTCACAATATGATGCCTCTATTTCTTATCCACAGAAAACTAAATAGTACAACCAACCCACCAACTCCCAGGAGCCCCCACCCCCAAGCCTGCCGAGCAAGTGAAAATTTTTGCAACTCTCCCAGCACCCGATCCACTTGAGCCCTGTTTGGTGAGTGTGTGGGAGAACCTTTGGCTTCTCCCCTTGCATGCCATGACATCTGGAATCCCCAAACCCAAGACCACCGAAAAAGCGATCTGCCTGAGAAACTCCAAACCAGCTTGGCCAGAAACTCGCTGAGCCCCTGCCTCAAAGTCTTCCAAGGGAATGAGAATTTTTGTGACTTTCCGGGCACCCAATCTACCCAGGCCTGATGAATGTGTGGGAGAGCTTCTGCAATCCCGAGTGCTCCCTGGACCAGGGACCCAACAGAGGAGAACCACAGGCTTACAGTTTTACCAGAAGTGATGCAGCAAAAAGGAACTGAACACAACAGCTAGATCCAGGCCAGACCTAACTGGATAATCACAAACTTAATAGACTGGCACCCAAATCTCATTACGCACTAAGGTTATAACTGCACCAAAGTTCTACACCAAAGATCAGAAGTGAGTGTTATACAAAATGACAAGAACAAGGAGCAAAATACAATCTCAGGCCTCGAGTCCACCAATAAGTGCAGAGGACACTAGCTCAGCTGAAATGAATGAATTAACAGAGGCAGAAGCAAAGGAACAACAGAAGAAAGGTATAGAGGAACTCAGACAAGAATTAATGCCTGAAATAAAAAAGAAATTTTTGAATACATAACATCTGAAGTAATGAATCAAATCCAGAAATGTATTGGGGAAACCAAATGCCCACCCAGAACAAGTACAAAGAACACTATTCCAATTGAAACATATGAATTAACAGCGTCACAAGCAAATAAACAACAGCGGAAAGATAAAGATGAAATCAAAGCAGAAATAATTTCTGAAATAAAAACTAATTCTTTGAAATCATAGCATTTGAAGTAGAGAATCGATTCTGGAAATATATAGAGGAAACCAATTTTGAAAAAACCCTGCTGTAAATGAATTAATAGTTACCTCTAAAGAAGACATTGAAAAAAAAATACAGCTCAGAAATATGATGGATTCCTGGAATAAGAAATACAGAAAAGAAACAGAATGCATGAAGTAGAGTCAAAGAGGCACAGAAGAATTTAAAATCTCCATCACAAGTCTACAAACTGTTTACATGAAAGTGAAGACAGAGTTTCAGATCTTGAAGACACTGACACAGCTAGTGAAAAGATGAGAAAGGATCTCTTTTTAAAAAGCTAATATGGGAAAACATAATCCATCACCTGCATGATGACACTTACACGAACAATGTGAGATTAATTGGCATCAATGAATATGAAGAAGTCAATACAAATGATATAAAAAGTATATGCACAGAAGTAATGGCAGAAATCTGCCTAATTATAAGGAAACAATCCAACATTCAGCTAACTGAAGTATACAGAACATCAAATAACTTTAACCCAATGAAAAACACAACAGGACATATAATAGTCAACATCCCAGAAATCCCAGAGTATATGCTGAAAGATGGTAGAGAAAAGAAGCAGATCACATTCAAAGGAAAACCCATCAGAATTACAGCCAACTTCTCTACACAAACCATGAAGGCAAGGAGATCATGAAGAAGAGTTCTTCAAGTCCTGTATGAAAACAAATTCCAGCTCAGACTGTTTTACCCTGAAAAACTCTCTTTCAATTTTGTGGAGATGTGAAATACTTCCACGACAAAGAACAAATAAAAAATTACCTAATGACAAAGCTATCCCTACACAGGCTATGAAAGATGTTCTAGACAGAGACCACAATGAACAGAACTCCATGAATGAGAACAGAAAGAATCCACTAAACAGGGCAAACAATTAAACACAGGATAAAAAGGAGTAAGCAACAGCAGGTAAATAACATGATAATCATAAGTCAACACATTTCAATTATAACCATCAATTTAAATGGACTCAATTCACCAATTAAGAGACATACATTGGCACAGTGGATTAGGAAACAAAATCCAACAATATGCTGTATACAAAAAACACACTTAACTCAAAAAGACATTCATAGGCTTAAAGTCATAGAATGGAAAACAATATTACGTGCCCAGCCCTCAAAAATGTGGGGGTATCAATTCTGATCTCAGACAGTCTCAACTTCAAACCAACAATGATCAAATGACACAAAGAAGGGCACTATATGTTGGTTAGGAGAAAAATTCAAGAGGAAGAAGTAACATACATAAATATCTGTGCACCAAACACAGGAACACACAACTATGTAAGACACATCTTAATGGACATGAAAAACCTAATAGGCAAGACCACAATTTCAACATCCCGTTATCTCAAAAAGATAGGTCAACTATACAAAAAATTAGCAAAAAAGCAGCAGAACTGAACCAGAGCTTGGAACAAATGGAACTGGAGGACATACACAGTGTTCCACACAATTACAGCTGAATACACATTTTTGTCACGTATATGACAAAATAAGACCCAGCTGCACTGGGCCATTTTCAAAAATGGTCCACATATTGTTCCATAGGTCATACTTAAGTATATTCCAGAAAACAGAAATTATCCCATGCATATTATCTGACCACAGTGCGATGAAACTGGAAATACATGACAAAAGAAACAAGAAAAACCCGCGAACTTCAAGGAAATTAAACACCATCCTACTAAGTAATCAATGGGACACAGAAGAAATTCAACAATATCTAAAATTCAATGAAAATTCAACCACAATTTTGCAGAATTTATGGGATGCAATGAAAGCATTTCTCAAAGGGAAAATCATAGCCATGAACTAACACATTAGGAAAACAGAGCAGGAAAATATAAAAACCCTAATGTTGCACCTCCAACATCTAGGAAAGGAAGAGAAAACCAAACCCAGAGCGCAAAGATGGGAAGAAATCATAAAGATTAGAGCAGAAATTAATTCAGTTGAGATTAAGAAAATAGTTCAAAGAATCCACAAATCAAAAGGCTGGTTTTTTGAAACACTAAATAAAGTTGATAAGCCCCTACCTAGCCTCATCAAAAACAGAAAAGAAAAAATTCAAATACAAGCAATAAAGAATGTAAAGGGTTAAATCACTAAAGACCCAGTGGGAATTCAGAAGATTATCAATAGCTACTTAGAGAATTTTTACACTCACAGAGTAGAAGACACAGAAGAAATGGACAGATTCCTCGAAAGGCACAAATTACTCAAATTGAATCAACAAGATATAGAAACTCTCAATAAGCCAATAACAGCCAATGAAATATGAAATGTAATAAAAAGCCTACTGACAAAGATAAGTCCAAGTCTTGACAGATTTACAACAGAATTCTACAAGAAATTTATAGAAGATATAATCCCTCACTCCCCAAACTCTTCAAAGAAATTGAAAAGAAAGCAGTCCTCACAAAATCATTTCTGGAGGCAAGTATTATACTGATTCTAATACCAGGGAAAGACACAACCAAAAAAGACAATTACAGGTCAGTCTCTCTCATGAACATAGATGCAAAAATCCTCAATAAGTTCCTAGCAAACAGAATACAGCAAATCATCAAGAAGATCATACACCATGACCAGGTAGGATTCATCTCAGGGATGCAAGGTTGGTTCAATATTTGAAAATCTATAAATGTAATACACTGTATTAATAGACTGAAATATAAAAACCACATGATCATCTCAATTGATGCACAAAGAGCTTTTGATAAAGTCCAACACTCATTCATGTTCAAAATCCTACAGAAAATTGGAATAGATGGCCTCTGCCTCAATTTGATAAAAGCGATCTATGAGAACTCAAAAGTTAATATAATTCTAAATGGGGAAAAATGGAAATGTTTTACTCTCAGATCAGGCACAAGATAAGGATGTCCTCTATCACCCCTGTTATTCATTATAGTCTTGGAATCATTAGCAACAGCCATTAGAAAATGTGCAGAAATAAAAGGAATAAGAATCTGTAAAGGAGTTAAGTTATCACTATTTGCAGATGACATGATACTTTACTTGGAAGACCCAAAACATTTCACCAAGAAGCTACTAGAATTGAAACAGGAATTCGGTAGCATAGCAGGATACAAAGTCAATACTCAAAAGTCAATAGCATTCCTCTACACAGATAACAAGCATGCTGAAAGGGAAACAATAGAAACAATACCTTTAAAATAGCACCATGGAAAATGAAATAACTTTGGGATTCACTTAACCAAGGAAGTCAAAGATCTTTTCACGGAACTTTACAACACCCTAAGAGTTTATAGAAGATTTCAGAAAACAGAAAGGTATTCCCTGCTTCTGGAATGGAAGGACAAACATCATGAAGATGGCCATACTCCCAAAATTATTGTACAGATGTAATGCAACTCCTATCAAACTGCCACCAACATACCTCCCAGACCTAGAGAAGTAATTCCTAAAATTTATTTGGAACCAGAAAAGACCTAGAATAGCAATGGTAATCCTGGTCAATAAAGGCAAAGGAGGAAGCATCACAATTCCTGACTTGAAATTATACTACAAAGCCACTTTGATAAAATCCACATGGTGCTGGCAACGAAATACACCTGAGGATCAATGGAATAGATTACAAGACTCAGAGGCCTCTGGGAACACACTCAGCCATCTGATCTTCAACAAAGGGGCCAAACAAGCTTACTGGGAGAAAAATAGCCTCTTTAACAAATGGTGCAGGAAAAACTGGCTCTCTACATCCCAAAACTAAAACTTGACCCATGTCTATCACTATGTACTAAGCTAAAGTCAAAATGGATGAAAGATCTAAACAGAAATACTCAATTGCCCAGAAGGGAAAGTAGGAGGAACTCTTGGAGACATAGGGGTAAGCAAACTGTTCATAAACAAACATTTATTTTCACAGGAAACACTTAAAAGAATTAGCAATTTGAATCACCACTGCTTGAGAAGTTTTTGCAAGTCAAAAGTAATTGTCAACAAAGTGAAAAGACAACCCACAATTTAAAAATATCCTAACTAATACCACTCAGACAAAGGTCTGCTCTAAAATATATAAAGAACTGAGATATTAGGGCCCTCTAGTTTAAAGACTCAATCCATAAATTGGCATCTGAGATGAATACACACTTCTCAGAGGACAAAATTAAAGAAGCAAATAAATATAGGAAAACATGCTCCATGTCACAAGCCATCCATGAAATACAAGTTAAAACAGCACTGAAATACAATTTCACTCCATGAAGAATGGCTATCATAAGGAAATGAACCAACAAAACATGTTGGAGAAGATGTGGGAAAAAGGGAACATTTCTCCACTGCTGGTGGGAATGTAGACTGGTACAACTACTGTGGATATTGGTGTGGAGATTCCTCACAAAAGTAGGACTGGAAATCCCATTCAAGCCGGCTATCCCCCTACTGGAAATTTTCCTTTAGGAACTGAAAGCATCATATCATAGCGATATATGTGTACCTAGTTTATAGCAGCACAATTTGTGATAGCCAAATCTTGGAAACAACCAAGATGCCTGTCACATGAGGAACGGTTGCAAAAGACATGGTATTTGTATACAGTGGAATATTACTCCACTATAAAAAATGATAAATTTGAAGCATTTATATTGAAGTGGATGCCAGTTCAACACAAATAGAAATGTATAACAACAACTAAAAAAGAATTTAGTCGGATAGGGTAAACTGAACTGCATATATTGCAGGGTACTAATCAGCTTCTCTTCTGGATGGCTAACAACCTAAATTCACAGATCAAACATTGGAGAAATAGAAGAGCTGCTAATTCAGCCAATATTTTGGCCCTAGCATGTCAAGTTCAGTGAAGACTCAGGACATAGGAGAACCTGTACTATAACATCATGGAATTCAATTAAACCCCAAATCTGATCAAGGTGATTATGGAGCCACAGAGGATTGCAATTGATGATCTATAGTGTGCCTAAGGAGAGTCACATGGAGAAAAAAAACTTTTTTTTTCAGGCTCTTACAGGGAAAAAACTGGTAAACAATGCTCGTGACTCATCCACATGGCTGACACTGACAAAGGATCTACACACTGAGGTACGAGGTAACAGGATAAACTTGATTGACCTCATCAGATACAAAAGCTACATTTTTTGCAGTATAGGTCTTGTTTTATCTCGGTCATAACCATCCAGCAGAAAAGTATAAAAATGAGGTATATAACATAAGACCATAATAATAAGCTGAGCTGTAAATGGCTCTAGTCAACAAATTCTTCAGATAACCCACTATTTTTGTGCTGTGCTGGACTGTGTTTGATTGTTTCGCTGAGGTCAGGCACCTATAATATTTGAATGATAATGGAATGCAAGAAAAAAAAGAGGATACAAAGGAAGAACCATTTTGTATCTGTATAAACAGTATAATTAGGATTAATGTGCAGTACTTCATAATTCATTCAGAAGGAAGATCTGCGCTAATAGTGTTTGTACGGTATATTCTTTCAACTTCTTGTACTATGGACAAGCACTAGGAATATAACAAGGTAGAAAGTATTAATTATTGAAACTGTACTATAATTCAGCTTTAAAAAATAAGTATACAGGTAAATTCTCTTAATTCATTGATTAGAGACATCTGCTGTAATAGTATTTGTAAGTAGAATATCATGTATGCACCTTGCATGACAAAAATCCACTAAGAAAACAACATGCAATGTATTAATTATTGAATCTTTCCTTCTAATTTGATTTGAAACTGTCTCATTGCTATTTTCTCTTCAGTAAAATAAAATAAAATTTAAAAATATAATGAAAACAAATAGTAAATAATATTCAAGTTCACATTTTTATTTGCTCTCTAACAATGTTTTCAAACAGCAATGTTGGTTTATATCTATCTGTCTCTAAGAAATCTGTGCTTAGGTAATTACTTGAAATTAAACTATTGGATCTGCCTATGGCTCAAACATTGAAGTAATGTCTTTTTAAAAGAAAACTTTTATTTTTTTGGTCCAGGGTCTCACTGCATTGCCCAGGGATCGCATGGTATGTGACACTGGGCATCGAATTCGGGTCCTTGTATTTGTCAAGCAGGCACTTAGACTGCTGAGCTGTTTCCCAAGCTTTGAAGTATGTCTTAAAGCAATTATTTTATATACTAGGGACTGAGGATTTACTAGCTGAATTGATTGCTTTTATATACTAGGGACTGAGAATTTACTAGCTGAATTGTCACTTAAAAGTTTCATATCAATACATCTTAATATTTTTTACTCAATTAAAATACCATATAAGTTCCTGGAATGGTAATTCAAATTATTAATCATTGGTTGTATTGTGCATGCAAACTAAAAAGATATAGTGTGTACAGTAAGCATTACATAGAAGCAATAATTAATAAGTATTTCCAAGATCACCATTCTTCCTAGAGAGAAACACTGTGAATTGCAAAGAATTTTCATGATGAATTTTCAAACACAAATATGTACAATGCAATTTCTCCATGTTAAATATTCAGCCTAAATCTTTTAGTATACAAGGGTTTATATATAACCCTTACATATTTAGAGTGAACAGATAGTATGGAAAAGCAAATAGATATGTAGATATAAACATAGATATATATATGAAGAATATAAAAATATGATAGAAAACAATATGTCTTCTAATAACAGCCCCAAGGATGACTTTATGAATGTTAATTTGCTTATTAAATATTACAAGAATTTGCTATATTAAGAAAAGTTTCAAATAGTTTTTCATCTTCCTCAGAAGCCTGAACATTCAGGAATTTAGTGATATACATTAATATATGTCAGGGAGTGAGAGAGAGAGAGAGAGAGAGAGAAAGAGAGAGTCTGAACATATACATATAATACTGTCTGAGTACATTTCAAATTGGAAATAATTCTTGTTGTTGCTATTGTTATCACAAGTGTTTGACATTTGCCAAGATAGAGAAAGTACCAGATTGACATTGTTTTCCTGTATTTATTTTGTTTCATTGATTTACAACAAAATCCCTCATTCTCTGCTCATAGTGTTCATATGGAATGTTTTTATGTTTATTTGTCTAAAATTAACATTACATTTTATTGAAAGGACAACTGAGTGATGTGTTAAATGCCTTCCAGGAAAAGCTGTACAGTGAAAACATATGTTGAAATTTCCTATTGAGTAAGTCATTATTTCTTACACTAAAATTTTCATAGGATTGAAAGATGGATGAGCTGGTGACAAGAGCAAATCTGAAGTATTATGCTTTTTTGCCTTGTTTAGTAATATGTTTGACAAACAGTGACATCTGTCTAAAATCTGTCAATATGATGGATAGGGAGCATAAATCATATTATCCTATGTCAACTCTCCTCTGAGAACAATATTTTAACATACATTCAGTACTGTGTCACAAACGCTACCCATAGGACTACAAGGAGAATGTGTGACATTTAGTACGATCCTATATGCATAAATATTTAAATCTCATTTAAAATAGACTTAAGAAACTAAAACTTTCAGAGTAAAAAATGTAAAAGATATGAATGATAACCCACACAGTTTGAGAGCTGTTAACAGTGAATTAAAACCGGCAAGCATATATGCTATATCAGTAATTATATTTCTCAAAAAATCATTTTCCAGAACAATGAGTTCCCAAATTTGCATTTTGTCTATTATTAATAAATGTTTGTTAAATTATAATTTTCTTCCATTTTTGCCATTGTATGCTTTCCGGGGTTGTAGAAAATATTCTAGAACATTACCAACTTTCTGATATCTTTGAAGTTCCCCTTGAAGTGACTGGATACTTTTTTTAAATAATGTAAGAAAATTACAATGTTTGCACATGCATTAAAGTATGTGATTACTGTATTTGGTTACATGGTTTTTCACTCTTCAACAGGGTGGTATCTTTTTGCATAGGCAAAATGATACGTTTCTATTTGTTTGGTGTTTCATAAGTTTTAGCATTTATGATTGAGTCTTATCTTAAGAACTTTATTAAGAATTTTGATTACTGTACCTGAGATTCCCTTCCTGAAGATCCCAGTTTCATATATACTTCCACATGCTTGCATTGTTTTTCTGTTCCACACTCCCAGATCTTAATATGATGCCCTCAGAAGCTATACCTGAAAAGCAGAGAACTGCTTTAAATAATCTGTAGTTTAAATCAACCATATATATATAAAGGTATGCACTTTGGGGGCCTTTTTTATCAATAATTTTACAAAAATGCAATGATACTCAGGCTTCCAAAAACTGATGCCAAGAAACCTGTGTGTAGAGAATCAAATTCCTGAGCCAGCCAGATAACTCAGATGATTAAAGCATCTGCTTAGACAGACTCTGGGGCCGGGTTCAATCCCTATCCTGCCTTTCCAGCCCCGTCCCTGGGGTGCACTGAGATTGGGAATGAAATCTCCTCTAATTTTTTGTTGTAAAATATCCCAAGTGGTTTTCCAATGAGCTAAAACATAAATTAATTTATCTTCATTTAATGAATATAAAGTGACTTGATAAGAATATTATAATAAACGAGGTAGCACACACCCTACTCTTTGTTCATTCATTCATAAACATTTATAGACTTCCCAAGCAAGTCACTGGGTGTGGTGGGGGGCCCTATAATCCCAGCACATGGGAGGCTGAAAAACAAGAGGATCACTATGAGTCAATCTGTGTAGTGAGACCCCATACTAAATACATTTAAAAAAAGATCATATTCCTTACTTTCAAAATGAATGAATAAATAGATCTCATGTCATAAAATGTTTATGAGAACTAGATAAGGTATTATAAAGTACTGACAGTAAACCTGAAATTTGACTTCCTTGGGAGGTCTATAAATGTTTATGAATGAATGAACAAAGAGTAGGGTGTGTGCTACCTCATTTATTATAATATTCTTATCAAGTCACTTTATATTCATTAAATGAAGATAAATTAATTTACGTTTTAGCTCATTGAAAAATAACTTGGGATATTTTACAACAAAATATTAGAGGAAATTTTCCCTCTTCCAAACAATAACATTTTATCTAGTGAGGTTTCTTCTAATGCATCTAAGTCTCTTGCAATTATCCTGAGCATAGATTAGATAGGGCATGTTCCTGTAATTGTTCTGGCTAGAGGAAGTTAGCTTCAAATTTCATGGTACAAAATAAAGTGAAATTCTGATAGTTTTAGCTATACCCTGATGAATAGAACCACTTATAAACATTAGGCAATGAAACATTACTTGGCGTTTTGGTATTTTTCTTTCATTTATTTGCTACTAAACCATCTTGTTGAAATTGTATTTCCTTAAACAAAAACAAAATCCACTTCATTTAGTAATTTGTAGTTTTAATGGCATTCTATCTAATTGTGCAGGCAGAACACAATTTGGGAGTCTGTGGTTGTGATCACTCTAAATAATGTGTACACTGACTTTGTTTTATTTCAAATAATTTGTCTATGTATTTAACATAGAGAATTGTTCCAATTTTATACTGGAGCGTGCCTTATGTAAAGGTCTGTTTGGAAAAAAATACTGATTTTATTAAATGGTGCAACCTAGTAACTAATTGAGAAATAAAGTGTAGCTTATGTTTAAGTGTGTCATTTGGACTTTTTAGAGAATATATATATATATATATATATATATATATATATATATATATATATATATATTCTCTTATATATGTATTTGTCGCTGTGTTTATCTCTGAAATTACAAAGTAAGAAAGCTAAAAAACTTAGAGATGAAATTATGACTTGCAAACTCTGCTTAAAGGGAAGCTTGAATAGTTTTCACAGATTTGTCTAAGAATGCCAAGTGACTCAGACAAACTATCAGACCAATCTGGAATTCCCAAGACAAGATATATTTCAGATCAGGTAAGACAAGCTTCTATGATAGATGGGCTATTACTCTGAGATGCAGAAAGCTTTGGTTTCAAGTGTGTCTAGTTGTCTCCAGGATGTCCTTATTGAAATTTCCAATAAAGCTAAAGCCACTTACTGAACCATATAAGTAGCGATAACCTCTGATATGAAAAATAAGGTATTTGGACACATGATAAAAAATAGAGACATCTTTACACGTTTGTTTAACGGTATATTCCCATAATGCATATAAATGAATTAGCATTTATATTTATGCTATGGAAATGTAAAAACAACATGTTATTTTAAAATAGCAAATAAATAAAATAAAATAGTATTTAACTTTTGCAAATACATGAAGGGGAAGATAAATGAAAACAGTAAAAATCATAGGGAGTTCAAATTGCAGGTACTTTCCAGTGTCTAAAACATACTCAAGGAAAGTAAGTTACTTTAATTAAAAGAAATATGAACACCATTATTTAATCTTCTATTCAAGTGCTTATTCACTGCAAGCCCTTCCAATTTGAAGAATATACTTTAAAGGAAAATTATGAAAGAAATTATATTATTTATGCAGAAGTAAAACTAGATAAAAGACAAAGAACAACATTTTAATAACTCATTTGTCCAATATAATAAGACAAGAAGCTGTGCCATAAGCTACTTGATGTGTTAAGAAGGTTGTCAATGTCTCCTTCTCCTCCCTGGTCATTACTCTCAGACAACTGGTTGTCATAAACAACTATCTGTCTGAGCACACACTGATCAAGGAGTGCAGGGATTTCCTTTAGTTTTATGGAAGCCATCACCCAACTCAGAAGCTGACACATGCCAAGTATATGTCAGTGCCTCTTAATTATAAGTTTTAGAAAAGTACTATAATAATGATGCAGTTTTCAATCAACTGGACAGTGGCAAATAATATCCCTAAGTTGAGTATTTTAAAATTAGAATGGAGGTCCTTCCTCTATATTTTTATTTGGATCAAAGAAAAAAAATCAAACATATGGCTTTATTGTCAGTCATCTAATGTTTTAAAAGTTATCAGTGATTTTCTTGTGGTGCTCATCCCCTTCAATGGCATGTCAGTGATAGTCCTTCTAAGATAAAATCTAAAATAGTAGCACAGGATTTAGCTTATTGCTGTAAGCTGCTGTAGGCAGAGAAGTATTTTCATTGTCCTGAAATTTTAAGATCAGAATTCAAAACAGAATACAATATCTCCACTATATATTTAAGAGTAAGGTATATATTTAAGAGTAAGATTTTGAAACAAAAATCTATCAGTTCTTTTCTTTAAATGTGGTGGAAGTGTTGCTTGGGCAAAAGCTGATGAAATGACGCAGATAATTTATCAAAATCAAGCATATATGGAGAGCTCATTGGTGACTTACAGGGCATATCTGGACTAAGAATAAAGATAAGGCCTATTAGAGAGAAAGTCATTTAAAGAGGTGACAGTTCTTAGAATTATGCTCAAGAGAAAAAGCAGGATGTCAGGTAGAACACATGTAAAGAATTCCATTCAGCATAACAGTTGGTTGTAAGGAATAACAAATAAATCACATTAAAGTAGAGCAATCCCAGTGATCTATATCACTAGGAGCAATTCTATCACTTTCTGAGTGACAGAATCATTTTTATTCTTATTTATTGTTCCTTTTAGAGCTAACATTAACAATTTATTAAAATACAGGGAAATTGAAAGCCTTAAATTTTGAGGGAAAGGTAACTACACTGCCATCCTTGGGGCACTGATCAAGAATAAATGCATGAAAGGAGATGAAATAAACACCCTTGAGGTGTGGAAGCAAAGCAATATAAGTGCTGGACTATAAAATACTCTCAGAGAAAACCTCACCACCAGGATGCACACAACTCAGACTAGGATTATGTAGTATGCTTTTTAGACCAGGGTTGGTCTCAAAGACCTACTTCTGGTGAGTCCAGCATCTCTGAATAACTGAAAGCATTGATCCTCTCATAGCACAAATAAAAATTTAAAGATGAAACTTAGCAGAAGAAAAATCAAAGGAAAGGAAGCAAGCAAGCATGCAAGCCAGCCAGCCAACCAGCTAGCCAGCAAGCAAACAAGCAAGCAAGCAAGGCAGACAGACAGACAGACAGACAACCTCTACAAAGTTGCCTGAACCTTCAAAACAGTACCCTTAAGTAATGTGGCAGTCATGATAAACCTAGCATAACCATGTTGATAAATTTTGCATTCAATCCAATGCTTAATTAGATAAGCAATTTTCTCCTTTCCATCCTATATTATATAATTATCAGAAATCAGACAGACTTATAAGTATGAGACTATTTACTTTGATTGCATTTGTAAGTTTCTTCGTTTTTCCATAGAAGGAAATTAATCGCAGGTGAAAATTTAATTTGTTTATATATACCACACTCAAAGTCAGCACTTAAGTTTTGAGAGCTCCCTTGTCACAGAATTCTGAGCTTTCAAATCAAAAGTTAACACAGGAATAGACACAAAAGTTGGATTTTATGTACATTAACAGCAGAAAAAAAGCAAGTTCAATATTTTACCTGTTGGCAATCCCACTATATCTGTCCTTGAAAATTAGCAATTGTCTTTCACATACACCAAAGGAAAAAAAAATACAATTATTGAGAATTTCAAAATGGAAAATTAGTCACCATTGTGCCTTAAATTCATTAATTTTACTTTGAGGAATTTTCTTTCACATATGGAATATAAAGCATGGTTATTGGGTGTGACCTTTATGGCATAACTGTTATCCCATATCCTGAGAATATCTAAGATTTTTGTAAGTGCAAAACATGATCAAGCCGGGCATGGTGGCGCATGCCTGTAATCCCAGCACTCGGGAGGCTGAGGCAGGAGGATTGTTGTGAGTTCGAGACCAGCCTGAGCTACAAAGTGAGCTTAAGGCCAGACTGAACTGCATAGTGAGACCCTGTCTCAAAAAGACAAAAAAAAAAAAAAAAAAACATGATCAAGAAGCAAGATTTCATGATAACACCCTCTGACAGTTTCTTAATAAAAGCATAATCATGATACATAAATCAGTCACTGTTAATAAAGGCCAATAACAAGCTTAGAGTGAGGCTTACAAAGTTAAACAATATGGTAACTACCCTAAATATCTGTACAATAAAATATGAACTACATGAGTTATAAAATGTAAGATATGCTTTCAAGAGGACACATCAATATGTGAACATGTAAACCCATGTTAACTATTCTACTAAAAAAGTCTATTATGAATTCAATTCAAATTGCATTTACAACTTAGTAACATAAACACATATAGGCCAAGTTACAGAGAATGCATCCTACCATTTTCCATCTTTGTACAACGTTAATTGTTCTGATGCTTATATCTTCTAAAAAATAAAAAGCAAAAATGTAAAAAAATTTTAAAAGGAGTGGGGAGATGGCTCTGTGGAATAAGTACTTTTCTGGCAAGCTCAAGGGCCTGAGTACAATCCCCGGTTCCATCAAAAAAAAAAAAAAAAAAAAAAAAAAAAAAAAAAAAAAAAAAAAAAAAAAAAAAAAAAAAAAAAAAAAAAAAAAAAACCAGTCAAATACTTAAAAACATATGTAATACAAAAGCAAATAGTCAGTCTATGTTCAGATAATGAAAACTTCCAAATGAGGGGAAAATACAAGTTTCCATGGAATCAAGGACATTTGTCAGAAATTTGAATATGGTTGCCATTTGTAAAATTAAGCAGTAAAGAAGACCACTTCATTTAAACAAAATACTGTGAATAATGTACTAGAGAATAAATTGTAAAATGTATTTTGAAAACAATTAGCTTGGGACAGTGCTACAGATTTTTTTTTGCTATGGTTTATGTGGTAGACAACCATTAATTTTCAAGGACAGTTATAATAGTATTGCCAATAAGTGAAATATTCAGAATTGATAATAAACTAAAGGTACACTTTCAGATAATTTTTCTAAATGGTCTTATTATTCTTTTTAAAGCAAGAACAAACAATTAGAAGCAGAGAGATAGATATTTGCTACTCAGAAACAGTAAGATATGAAACAATATTTGCATGGAAATATTACCCATCATCTGAATTGAATGAAATATTTTCTGAGCAGCAAGGAAAGTCTAAATACTGTCAAAGAAGACATTTTTCATGAACTCCCGTAAGAGGCTTTCTTTTTCTGCCTTTATTGTATGGTCAAGTAAAATAAGAATAAAATAAAATGGCAGCAATTTACCCAAAACAAGTCATTAATCTCTAAAGGTGAAAGATCTATAAAATATAATCAAGAATGTTTTAAGAACTGTGAAACATGGAAAGGATTAAAAAAAAGGAGTGTTGATGGAGAGGAATTGTGTATTAGATGATTGTAGTTAGAGTTAGAGTGCTTGAAGCTGAACTATTTTTAACAGTAACAAGTTGTACATTTAATACTAACTGAAATGCTTCGAGTACAATAGGGAATAAAGAAAGCTATTATAATTGAACACCTGCAGGGTCAAAGAATTGAAGAAATCATGATTTAATAAAATTAAAATACATTTTATTAGTGCACATACATTTCTAAAGCAGTCAATTTCAGTGTGCTTTTCTAAGCATATGAATCAACTTTCCTTTGCTTTTCTTTACTTCCTTTCTCTCACAAGTCTCCCTTCTAATTTCACACCATCATGTTTATGTTTCACATAATTTTAATGAAGTTTATTGGCACAGTTTTGCATATTGATCACATTCATCCTAGAGAATTTGTACCTGCATGTGGCACCTCTTAACTCTTCTTTCTCCATTCTCATCCCCTCTTCAACCCCTCTTCCCTTCCTTGTTTATAAAATTTTGCTTCTTTTGCATCCTAGTTTCTCACTGTATTTCTTTTCTCTCCCTGTCCCTCACCAGCTCTCCTTTTCTTTTGAACAATTACTTTCTATTTTATAACATATATTAGACATTTTTATTCTTTTTTGCATTTTTGGTCTCTCACATCAGAGGGACAACATGATATCCACACAAATATATTCAATTTGTTTCACTTACAAATATAGTCTCCAGGGCCAGTGAGACAGTTCAGTGGCCTAAAGTGCCTGCTTAGGCAAACTTAGGTAAAGAATAAGGACTTTATTCTATCTAAAGGATTAGATCCCTGGCACCAGGTGCCACCCCAGCCCTGCCCCAGGTTAGGCTGAACAGTGAACAGGCCACAAAAAAAAAAAAAAAAGCATATAGTCTCCAGGTCTGTCTATTTAGTAAAAATGTCTCTATTCTTCATTACTGAGTAGTACTCCATTGTACTAAAAATCACATTTTTTTAATCTATTTGTTATTTGATGGGCATTTACATTGTTTCCCAGATCAAGCTATTTCACAGCCTAAACATGGGTGTGGATACGTCATGCTTCTAATTATTTTGGGAAGATACCAAGGGGAATGGTTAGGTCAAGTAGAACTTGCAGTTCTAGTTTTTGAAGATTCTCTGCACTTATTTCGAAGTGAATGCACCAGTGTACACTCCTACCAGTAGTGAAGTAGAGTTCCTCTGTCCCCACAGACCCACCAGCATTTGCTATTTGGTGATGACAGCAATCATATCTGGAGTGGATAGAATATTAGTGTTTTTTTAACTTATTTTTCTCAAATGAGCAGTGATAGTTAACATTTTTTATTTATTTATTTGCTATTTTACTTGCTCTGAGTAGTGGCATTCATTTCATATGTCCATTTTGAGACTGAGTCTTTAAATTTGGGAGTCTGATTTTTTAAAATTTCTTTATATATATATATATATATATATATATATATATATATATATATATTCTACATATTAATTGTTTGTGTGAAGAACAACTGGCTAAGATATTTCCCCCATATTACTGTGGGCTGTCTTTTAACACTATTGGAAATTAGATAGATAGATAGATAGATAGATAGATAGATAGATAGATAGATAGATAGAGATTATTTTGTGTGCAAAGCTTTTTTTTTAAACCAGGGATTGAACTCAGACCCTTGCACTTGCCAGGGAAGCACTTATTACACTGAGCTACCTCCCTGGACCCTGTGCAAAGCTTTTTAGTAAGATGAGTTACCATTTGATTCTTTGGAGTACATTCTGTTCAGTCCTGGTTTTGTTCAAAAAGATTTTGCCTACACCTGTGTTTTCAAGATTTATACCTATTTTATTTTCCAGCAGATATAGAATTTTTGTTTTAATGTTTATATCTTTAATCCAGTTGGATTTTAATATAGAGCATGGTGATACACATGGGCCAAACTTTAATTTTCAGCAGGTGTAAAGTCAGCTTTCACAATACCATGCATTCTACAGGCTATCTTTATCTTAGTACATGTGTTTGATTCTTTTGTTAAAGGTAAGATGAGTGAGTGTGTTTAATGTGTTTTCTGCATGTTTTAATCTTTTCCATTGGTCCTCAAATAGTTTCTTTTTTGCCAGTACCTCACTGTTTTAAATCACAGTATCTCTTTAATATAATTTCAATCAGGATAGTGATGTACCTTCTTTGCCTGAGTTTCTGAGTAGGTTTTGCTATTCTAGTTCTGTTTCCAAATTATTTCTAAGACTGCTTTCTTTAATTCTACGACATGTGCTAATGGCATTCTGATCAGGACTGCACTAAATCTGCATATAATTGTTAAAATATGGCCATTTTTTATGTTAGCTCTTATCCAAGGGAAAAGGATATCTTTCCATTTTCTGAAATCTTGTTTAATCTCCTTTTACAGATTACTTTAGTTTTCAGTGTAGAGATCTTTTACATTGTTTGATTTGTTACCAAATATATGCTTTTCAATGCCATTGTGAAAGGTTTGACATCCCAATTTCTTTCTTGGTGAGTTATTTTGTACAAGAATGATATTACTTTTTGAGTGCTGA
This sequence comes from Ctenomys sociabilis, assembly GCA_004027165.1. Taxonomy (NCBI): domain Eukaryota; kingdom Metazoa; phylum Chordata; class Mammalia; order Rodentia; family Ctenomyidae; genus Ctenomys; species Ctenomys sociabilis. The sequence goes on along the minus strand of PVKA01007494.1, from coordinate 11,348 downwards.
TTTTGTATCATGATATGCAACTGATTCTGCTTATTAAATATAGAACTCTTTTTGGAAGTGTTTTGTGTCCTCTTTGTAGATTATCCTGTCATCTTCAAGTAATGATAATTTAACATTATACTTTCCTACTTATATTGCTTTTCTTTCTGTTTTCTAGTTGTTATAGCTAATGTTTCCAGAACTTCATTGAATGTAAATAGTGATAATGGACATTCTTGTCTTGTTCTTGATTTTAGAGTGTAAGCTTTCATTTTTTGACTCTTTTCTATGCTGTTGGCTTTTATTTTGTCATAGATGGCTAATACACCATATTATCAGATGCAGAAAAAGCATTTGCCAAATTCCAAAAGTCATTCATTTTAAAAACCATATAAAGATTGAAATATATAACAAAGTGAGGAAAAATGATATTTTTATTCCTGCATTTGGTTTTTGGTTAGCATGATGAACTCTGTTACTATTCATTTTGCTGAAAATGACATATTCCTATTCTTCTTTATGCCATATAATATTCTACTTGCACATATATCATATATTCTTTACCTTTTCATTTGTTGGTAACTATTTATACTGGTTTTACATCTTTGCTATTGTGAATTGTAATATAATAAATGAGTATTTATGTGTCCCTCTAGTGTACAAACTTTAGTATGCAAAATGATTGGTGAAGTGGGGTCATATGGCATTTTAGTTAAAGTCTCTAAAATACTATTAAAGTTGAATGGAAAATTTTTATTCCATCTGTAGTATACATCAGGATATGTTTTACATTATCAGTGTAAATATTAATAAAAATGCATGATATAAACTTCAAAAGAAAATGTATTGCAATCTTAAAAATTGTAATGATAAATTTTAAGAATCAAAAGTAAATATTCAGTTTGTCAAACACTATCTTCCACTTATCAGCAACTGGACAGAGTAGGAAAAATGTGATATGCAACTAGATTCTGTGGTACACCAACTATACCATAGAATAAGAAAAATTAAGTGTTGACACAATAAGGAAAATATACTTCTAGCAGTTTAAAAATAGTAAGTAATCATTTTAGTATAGAATGATTAAGAAACATGATACCTATTGCAGTATATGTTCAAATTTAAAATGATTATTTACATATTAGTATCAATTTCCTTCAAAATGTTCACTTTGAAAGAATCACTTATGCTATTATTCTCTTGATCTTTGGAATCCCTTCTGGAAATCTTTGGGGAATTTCAAAGACGTGTTGCTGGAGCTAGTTTTATATTCTAGATAGATTTAAAACATTTGTCATTCATAATAATTTCACTTTGTGAAAGAAAGGGCAAGTAGCGCTCTGTCAGATCTGGTGAATAAGGTAGCTCAAGACAATCTGTCACGTTCTCTAGAGAATGCTTTTCATTGGGTGGCACTCAGCAGTGGCATGCATTGTAAGTTTATCACTCCTTATGGATACACTTTTGAGTGAAGACTTAGAAATCTTCAGAAAAGGATAAGACCAATGGGATAACTCTGTTCAAAACAAAAAGAAACATTTTGAATGGAGTTAGTCACAATGTACCTTTCACTGTTTTGATTTTTCAAATTGTAACATTAACTGTTTCATATATTTTCATTACTACCCATATGTCTTATTTACTCTTCTGTTGTTGCTGGGACAAATATTTGACACTCAAATTAGGGAAGGAAAGGTTTATTTAGCTCACAGTTAGTTGAGGTTTCAGTCCATGTACAGCTGGCTCCAAAGCATAGCAGCACAAGGTAAAGAGCAACCTTTCTTGGCAGCAGCTAAGAGCTAGAGCACAAAAGGGAGGAGCAGCAGCACCTCAAGCAGCTAGCTTCTCTCCCCACCTTACATTGTAATGCAAATTACCTGCCCCAGGGCAGGTGCAGCTTTCACACCCACATTAATCAATCACAAACCCCAGAAGCAGCCCCAAGACCGCAGGAGGCTTTGGGGGAAAACCTAGACATAAACCATAACACCATGTATAGGAAGGTCATGATGGTAAATTTTGCATGATAGTTTAAGTAGATATGTACACCAAAATAGTCAGAATTTCATGGTACGGTGAAAGAACACTCTTCAGCATGATAGAATAATATATTTTTAAGGAAGTCAACAAAATTTACTTGTAAAATAGTAAGATAATAGCTGCAAATGAGTAGCATTTGAATACTTTATTTCATTGATTTACATTCAAATATTGGCTTCATTCTATAGTACCTACAAATTTTGCTCTACTTGTGCCATCAATTATCGCCTGTCTTTGGTATATTTAGCAAACTCAAGAGCTTCTTGTAATTTTATAATAAAACATAGAGAACAAATAACTGACCATTTTACTATGAGCATAAAATGGGAGACACCACATTGCTACTTTAAAATCATATGTTAAATCATATTGCTATTTTCTTCAAATTAAGACATCTTAAAACCATCAGCTTGAGGATTATTAAACCATGTAATATTACAGAAATAATTACAGAAAAGAGAAGATAATCTATACCCTTTTGTTCTTATTTTCAATTGATCTAAAATGAACTTTCTTAAAATAAATGGTAGCAATAACATTTATTGTTTATGATGCATGCAAAATTAAACAACTCACAGTCATCAGAATAGATCACCAATGAAAAACTTGTTCCAAGGAATCTGTTCCAAGGAATCTTGGAACATGTGAAGCTTGTTTTTAAAACCTTTATAAGTACAATTTTAGAAATTATATAGCCCTACAAAATACAGACTATATATGCTTATAGAACGCTTGCATTTAAAAATTGTAAACACATCAATCTCATCCTCTTTTAAAGATCAGCATAGTAAAATGCCCATGTCTTCAGAGATCACAAGAATCCAAATTTTAACATTCATCTCTTTTTAAACCATAATTTCTACAGTTACATTTTATATGATTAAATATTGCTACACATAAGATGGTTCAGCCACGAGAATGAACATATTTTATATGACTGTTGTGATCTTTTCTAACATTGAATTTATGGTGGTCTATTTTTATATTTCCATAAACTTTTATTAATATAAAACCGTGTCAACATTATGAAAATAAATTGTCTTAGAGCAGTTTTTACTTTAAAGGAATTTTTCATCAAATTGCAAGGCTTTACTCTAGAGATATCTTTTTAAAATAACATTTGTGGGGTCGTGGAAATGACTCAGTGGAATAAGTGCTTCCCTGAGAAGTGCAAAGACTTGAGTTCAATCCCTGGTTCTGCCAAAAAAAAAAGAAAAATAACATTTGTAAGATACTACTGATAAACATAATCTGTCTGCATCTTTAATTAATCAGTGCTATATTTAATCACAAACTGTGCCTAAAGTTTGTAGTACGCAGCTATAAAACTAATGCAAATATACTTTAGATAAAATGTATGTACACAATTATAGAAAATAAGCATCAAAAAGTGCCATCACTTTTAATTATCATGGATATATAGAGGATCACATGAATATCTGAAATATTACTTAAAAGGAATGGGCTCAAAGATAGTTGAAGTCATAATTTATATGAAATTACATGAAATTCAGTAAAACCTTTTGTCTTATTCATATGAAATTATATTGTATTATAGTGTGCAGCAATATTATATAGTACAGAAAAATGAAATTATGTAGTTCATAATCTTTTGTGTGTGTGTTTTAGGGAAGGGTCTACAGGGTGTTCAGGGTCTCACTACTAGATCGGACTCGTAGTTATTTTCCTGTTTGGAGTCTTCAAAGAGCTGGGATTATAGGCCTACCCACCATGCTCAGTCTCAGTTGGCCTCCCTGCATACCCCAGGGGCCAGGCCCACAGGGCAGGCATCAATATCAAACCCCAGGTCCCTGAGCCTGCTTGCAGGCACTTTAATCCACTGAGTTCATAATCTTAAAATTCATTAGTTCATAATCTTAAAATAAAATATTTATTATTGATCTCTCTGCAAGTTTTGTGACTGTATAGGCTTACTAAATTTTAGAAAGAACTGAAATTTTAATGAAAGCAATTAATATTCAGAGTCCACATATTGTGAACTATATTGTAAAATTATTATATTATGAAATGAAAATCCATGAGTCCTACAGATTATGTTCTAATATAAAATTTGTGGAAATTTTGCAACAACTGAATCCAGCTAAAGACTTGAATTTAGGACAAATAACTGAAGCCAAAAGATTTCTTAACTCAGAAAGATTTGTTTCAAGAATCATAATGTATTATTTATTCTTTTTCACAATTCTTCAAGAAAATTAAGAGTATGACTAACTATATGAAAAGTTTGTTTTTATCCTTAGTAGAGAATGAAAATTATATTTTACATATTAACATATACATGCAATCACTCACACTTATGCAAAACATTTTCAAAAAATCTATGTGACATATCTTTTTAGTAAAGAAAAAGAAATACTTTAAACAAAATAACTCAAAATTACCAAAAACTATCAGGATTTGCCTCTACTTTAAGAGCTACTCTTTAGAAATGAGAAATTATGTTCTAAATAGAAATGATAAACTGTTTATTCTTTTTCCACACATAACTCCATAGGTGAAGTAAGCAAAGAAAATATGCCTTTTAACCAGTGGGTGTTATTAAAATTTAAGAAAAACAATAAAAATACAATAGGCATTTTTACATGTTTTCTCAAAATTATTGTACTCATAAAAATAAACAATATATATAAGATTTAGTGCTAAAATAAATGGAATAATCACTGGAAATTAATCCTATGAGATAAATAATACTTTCGGTGATTATTTGATACTTTAATAGAAAAAAAGTAAGACTGTCAAATTAGAGTCACTAGTGGGTCTGGTTTTTTAATGTATCATCTCTCCTTGCATCCATTAACCTAGATTTAGCTATAAAATACTGCACTGCTATAATCCTGTGTGCACATGTATTGCCTGCATAAAAATCATTCTATCTTCCTAGAGTAAGAAACTGAAAGAATAAATGAAATCTAAAATGTAAAATAGATATTTTGAAAGGGAAAGAAACTACTCAAAAAGAAAGAACTAGGGTGAGGGAAGGAAGAAAAGAAAGAAACAAGGAAGGAAAAAAATGACCATAGCTAGCTAGCTACTTTTAGATAGATGATAGATAGATAGATAGATAGATAGATAGATAGATAGATAGATAGATAGATAGATAGAGATAGAGATAGATAGAGAGATAGAGAGAGAGAGAGAAAGACAGACAGACATATAAATAGAAGATAGCTGAGATGAGATAATTGTATTATTAATTTCAATAGGTTTACTGGAAGGAACACTTAATACCCAATTTTTTAAACAATTTTGAATGCCTTTATCTGAACAACTACTTTGAAGACAACAATATACAACATAATGACCTTTATTGATTTTCTATTTCTTTATGTATTTTGTACACGTTCTCACTATATAGTTCAGACTCATAGTGATCTTCCTGTCTCAGCCTCCCCAGGGCTGGGATTGCAGAAGTGCACCACCAAGCCTATTTTTGGTGATTGGCACAATTTGCTCTGGTTCCATGTACTAGGGCCAGCAAGGCCCATGTACTAGGACTCAAACTCAAGTCCCAGAGCTTGCCAGGTAGGCACTTAGACTGCCGAGCTATCTCTCCAGCCCTATGTTTTTTTAAAATCATCTTTAAAATTAAAGAAAATGTAGGGCCTGCAAGACTAAATTGCCTCCTTAGGCAAGCTCCGGGTCCGCTGTGGTGCCAGCCCCATTGCCACAGAAGGCTCAATTGCCCCAGAATTGGGGTGTAGTGGCTATGCCTATAATCCCAATGTTGGAGCGACTGAAAACAGGAGATCACTATGAGTCCGATCTGTGTAGTGAGACATTATAACAACCAAATACATTTTTAAAAAAAAGAAAGAAAATGTAAAAACAAAACCATTAGGCTTTCAAAAGTCAAACACATTTAATGTATTTCTATTTTCATACATTTGAACAAGGCAAGAATATGATATGAAGAATGTGTAATTTATCATTTTACCTGTTACATCATTATTTTCACTTAAAATCATGTAATTGTAAAATAATTAGCTATGTCATAATCATCAACAACAGGTTTTTCAGAATTATGTTTGAGTGAAGTGATCTCAATTAGTTGTGAAGGGCTTAAACACCAAAGGTGCTTTACTGCAGTTTAGTTAGATTTGCATAACTCCAGTTTGTATGTTTTTTTTTTTAATTACAAATCCTACACTGGTTACTCTCTTCAAATTTGAGTTTAAAGACCTTGAATAAGATGTCTACTAGCTAAATCCCATTATATCATATGATATTTTGTATTTCCTAGAAACGTGAAAGGATATTTTTCCTAATTTCCTACCAATATTTAAATTTATACATCTACTTATATTTGGTGTCCTTTTGTTTAAATTTTTCTATTTCCTTCGCTCTCAGTACTAAAATGTCATGCTAATATTTTTTTAAAAAAAAACATATTTTAGCCTAAATTCAAGTTGGCTTTATTACACTAGCTGACTTTACTGCACTAGTCACTGTCACTATTGCCAGCATTTGGAACCGACTTTTTATTATAATGTCAACTGGGCCTAACTAGACATTGGCTTTTCTTATCAACATTTGCTTATACATCTCTCTTTTTTAATCAATGAGACACGTTTTATTAATTTATTTAGCTGAGACACATGAAATATGGAAATAAAAACTGATTCTTATATTTTTAGCTTTGTAGAAAAGGGTGAAACAGAATTTTATAGCAAATAATAGGTGAATAACAATAACTAATATATGGCAATTTGTTGTTTTTAAAGTAGCTATTCAGAGTACAAGATATGAGCATTAAATTTTCTCCAGTGAATATTAGTACTAATCTTACTTTTCAATGAGCTCAGACAGTAATAGTAGTACTGACTTAGAATTTTTGCCTTTAAATTTCTATGTTTTTACCTTTTCCCATCTTTTTCTTTAAGAACAATTAATTCCCATTTTTCAATATCAATTCCATATTTTGGATATCATTTATTCTTTCAGTTTCTCATTATGAGAAGCAATATGATATTTACAAGTGAGTTTGGTTCATTTCACATGAATATGGTATCAAGTTGCACCATTTACCTATGGAAGTTTAAAGTTTATCAAGCTTTATTGCTAAATAGTATTCCATTTTTTAGAGAAACACATCCTTTTTTATCCATTCCTTGGTTGGTAAGCATGTGGGTTGTTTTCAAGTTTTAGCTATTACAAATCATGCATCTAAACATATGTGTATGGGCTGAGGGAGATGGCTCAGTGGAATAAGCACTTCCCTGGCAAGCACAGGGGCCTGAGTTCAATCTCCAATTCCACCAAAAAAAAAAAAAAAAAAAAAAAAAAAAACATATGTATGCATATATCACTGTGGTACCATTTTTAACTCTCATGAGGATCTACTGAAAATGGGAACAAAAGGCTTGAATGGAAACTCAAATTGTAGCATTTTGAGGAGTTTCCAACTTATTTCCACAGTGGTTGCGCCGGTCTGCTCTTTCTCCAACACTGGAGAAGGGATACTTTTTACCCTAGTCACTACAGAGTTTTTTACTGGTTAACATCTTGATGACAGCAATTCATTCTCAACAGAAATGGAATTTCAGTGTTGTTTTAATTAACATTTCTTGAATGACCTATGATGCTCATATTTTTTTATTTTTATTAACTTTATTGAGATACAAACAGCGAAAGAAAGTTTAAAAACCATTTAATAGGGCAGTTTCAATAATTAATACATTGTATATTGCTGTCTTCATATTTGTTATTCAATGTATAAGATGCAGACATGATATCAATGTATAAGATGCAGACATGATATCCTGTCCAACACTATTACTACGAATCTTTCTTCTCATTGAATTAAGAGAAAGTAGCTGTATATCTATCGTAATTATTTATATACACAGACATAAAATGGTCCTTCATTTCTACCCATTTTTTTTGTTTAGTTATGTTAGAGATGGGTATTCCTTTTGCAATTTAAATATTGTCGGTGCATAAATTCATCAAAATAATCCAACATAGTCCAGTAATCCATAATAGTAGTGGGTTATCCATAGCAGTGTCAATGTCAGAAGTTGTTGACTTGGACATTTTACAGCTCAGCATATTAATATGGCAGTACTTCTTATATCTTCTTTTTATACTTTTCTGCTCGATAGTTAAGACCAAGAAAAAGCAAGTCCTATATAACAAGAAATGCAACTTTTGTATCTGACAAGGTCAGTCAAATTCCCTTAGGATTTAGCCTGAAACCTTATACCACAGTTTGTAAATGCTTTGTCAGTGTCAGCCGTGTAGATGAGTCATAGCCATTGCCTGACTAATTTTCTCTCTGTGAAAGCCTGAGAGAATGTTTTCTCTCCATGTGAATCTCCTGAGGCACACTCTACATCATCAATCACTTTCCTCGGTGGCCCCATAATTTTCATCAGAAAATTTGGGACACAACTAAGTTACTGGATGTTACAGTAGAGGCTCTCCTATGTCCTGAGTCCACACTGACCTTGAAAAGCTAGGACTAAAATGTTGGTTGTCCATACAGCGCTGTTTTTTCTCTAACTTTTGTTCTAAAAAACTTAAGTTCTTAACCCTCCAGAAGAGAAGCTCACTGATATTATTACCCTATAACATAAGCAGTTGAGCTTAACCTCACTATCTGTCTGAATATCAAACATCTTAGATGTAACATGGATCAGGTATATTCCATCAAGAATTGATATGTTTCTTTCTATTTATTTAATTTTTGAGGGGGAACTGGGGATTGAACTCAGGTCCTTGAGCTCTCCAGGGCAGCGCTTATTCCACTGAGCCATCTCTCTGCCCCAAAATTTTAAATCTCTGCAGATTGTGAAGTAAACAAAGAAGAAAAAAACAAAAAATTAAAAACATTAAACAAATAGGAATAAACAATTGCATAATTTTACACTGAAATTTAAAAATCTAACCATATACAACACTGTAGGTGGGAAGCCCTATGACATTGTTTTTCTTGTTTTTTGTTTTCATTTATTGCCCTTTGTAAAAAAAAAATAAACTTTTACTTGAGAAATAATATGGCATTAATCAGTATGATACAACAAGCACTACATATTTAGAACCGGAATGGCAGACATTCTATTTTCAGTATAGTTGCTTAGTTCACAGGTATCAGCATATATAGTTAGTCAGGGTGAGAAGCTTAGCAAATAACTCTTAGTTTCAAAACCTTGCTGAAGATTCTCAGGATCATTGCCTTAGCTATCTTGTGCATATAAATGTACGGTTTTAATCCTGTCATATTTCCTAGCTTTTCTCCTTTCCCTGTCTTCACTTATTAATCCTTCAGTTCTTCCTCCATTTGTTAATGAGGCTACCTTTGCTCCAGTAAGCATGTTTGGCCACTTTGTTGAAGATCAGGTGATTGAGTGCGTTTGTAGAGGCTTCTGAATTTTCTAATCTATTACACTGATTCTGAGGCCTATGTTGTTGACAATACCATGCTGGTTTTATCACAATAGCTTTGTAGTTTAATTTCAAGTCAGGAATTTTAATGGGTCCTGCCCTGTCTTTGTTGCCCAGCATTGTTTTTGCTATTCTAGGTCTTTTCTAGTTTCAAATAAATTTTAGGAAAGATTTCTCTTGTTCTGTGAGGTATGCTGATGGAAGTTTGATAGGGGCTGAATTAAGTCTATGCAGCAATTATGGGAATATGGCCATTTTCAATGTTGGTATTTTCTATCCAGGAACAGAGAATATCTTTCCATTTTATGAAATCCTCTATGATCTCTTTTTTTCAGAGCATTCTAATTTTATTTAATCTTTGTGTAATCAAAGCTCTGAATAGATCTTTGACTTCTTTAGATGAATTCCAAGGTATTTCATTTTCTGCCATGCTATTATAAAAGGTATTGTTTGTCTAATTTCCCTCTCAGTGTGTTTGTTATCTGTTTACAGGAATGTTGTTTACTTTTGGGCATTGACTTTGTATTCTGCTATGCTATTGAATTTGTGTATTATTCTAGTAGCTTCTAGATAGAGTTTTTTATTTCTTCAAAGTACAGTATCATGTCATCTTCAAATAATGATAGTTTAACTTCTTTATCTATACTTACTCCTTTTGTTTTTCTCCTTTGTCTAATGGCTCTAGCTAATGATTCCAGAACTATATTGAATAGGAGGGTTGATGGAGGACATCCTTGCCTTGCATCTGATCTGAGAGTGAAATATGTCAATGCTTCCCCATTTAGAATTATGATAGCATTTGGATTGTCAAAGATGGCTTTTATAAGATTGAGGTAGAGGCCTTCTATTCCAATTATCTGTAAGACTTTGAGCATGAATCAGTGGTTGACTTTTGTCAAAGCCTTTTCTCTATCCATTGATACAATCATGTCCTTTTTGGATTTGGCTCTGTTGACAGTGTATTAGATTTATAGATTTGTGTATATTGAATTATCCTTGCATCTGTGGGATGAATTCTACCTGTTCATATAATCTTCTTGATGATTCGCTGTATTCTGTTTGCTAGGATGTTATTGAGGATTTTTCATCTATGTTCATGAGGGAGACTGGACTGTAGTTCTCCTTTCTAGTTGTGTCTTTCCCTGGTTTTGATTACAGTATCATACTGGCTTCTAGGAATAATTTTGGGAGGACTGCTTCTTTTTACACTTGCATTGAAGAGTTTGAGGAGCATAGGGATTATATTTTTTTTAAGTTTATTCTCCAATTCATCTGTGAATCCATTAGGACCAGAACTTTTGTTTCTCAGGAGTTTTTTCATTACTGTTGTATTTCATTGGCTGTTACTGTGATATTCAGAGTTGCCATATCATCTTGATTCAGTTTTGTTAATTTGTACCTTTCTGGGAATTTGTCCATTTCTTCTGTGTCTTCAATTCTGTGAGAGTAAAGATTCTCAAAGTATGTATTGAAAATCTATTGAATTTCCACTGGGTCTGTGGTAATTATACCATTTTCATTCCTTATTGCTTGTATTTGAATTTTTCTTTCCACTGGATGAGGTTAGCTAGGGCTTAACAATGTTATTTAATCTTGCAAAGAACCCATTTTTAGATGCATTTATTCTTTGCATGTTTTCTTCATCTTGATTGAATTAATTTCTGCTCTAATCGTTATATCTTCCCCGCCTTTGGGTTTAGGTTTGCTTGCTCTTCCTTTATAGATGTTGAAGGTGCAACATTAGGGTGTTTATTTGTTCCTCTTCTGTTTTACCAATGTGTGAGTTCACAGCTACAAATTTCCCTCTAAGATCTGCTTTCAGTGCATCCCATAAATTCTGATTAGTTGTGCTTGAAATTTCATTGAATTGTAGATACTGTTGTATTTCTTGTTTTTTTTTTTTTTTTTTTTTTTTTTTTTTTTTT
>PVKA01007493.1:11953-70241 GCA_004027165.1 Ctenomys sociabilis | reverse complement strand
GCTATTTGTTTCTCAATAAAACTAATAAAAAAAGAGAAATGGTTAAGATTCTGAGAGGCCAACACACCCACAGCTCACATCTGTATATTTCTGTGGTAAGCACATTTATGGTATATTCTTAGCAGTTTTCAAATATGCTATAGTCACCATGCTTTATGCCAGGACTCCAGAATTTACCTTGTGTGACCAAAGCTTATTACCTTTTGACCAACATCTGTCTATCTGCTCTTTCCTCTGACCTTTAGCAGCCACTATTGATTGTGCTTTCAGCTTCTATGAATGTTACTTTTTAGGATTCTACATACAAGCGAGATCTTATGGTACTAATCTTTTGTATCTGACTTATATCATTTAGCATAAATGTCTCGCAGGTGCATCCATGTTGCAAATGATAAAATTTTCTTTTTAAAGAGTGAATAATATTTCAGTGTGCATGCAATTGTTTTTATCTACTCATCAGTCAGTGACATATCTTTAGATTGTTTTATGTCTTGGCTATTATAAATAATATTGCACAGAACACTGAAATTCAAGTACCTCTATAAGATACTGATTTCATTTTTCTTTAGATATATACTAAGAAGTTGGGCTGTCAGATAATATAGTTTTATTTTTATTCTTTGAATAAAAATAAATATTATTTTCTATACAATTTACCTTCACATATCCTTACCAGCTTGTTTTATTTATTTTTTTTTTGTTAATAGTCATTCTAATAGATGTGAGATGAATTTCTTATTTGTGCAATTACATGATGATAGATGATATTAAAGATTTTTCACCTTAATATATATCTATTTTTAGAACTAAAGTTCATCATCTGTTTGCTTTATTAACAAAATTTTATAGATTCATTTACATATTTCATCAGTTATTAATTATATACAATGTACCTTATGAATGTGCTTGCAGTTGTTCACTATCAATATTTTTTTATATTATTTATTTTATCTATATGTTCATTAAGCAAGTATATACTGAGCTTCATGTACTAACTAGGTGTGGCAAAAATATTCCAAAGCCGAAGTCAGATAAGGTCCTTATTTTCATGTTCCAGTAAATGGAGGGACAGTAAGTATACACTTAGAATAAATGCCACAGGGCCGGCCAAATAGCTCATCAGATTAAAGTGCCTGTTTAGACTAGAGGTAAGAGGTTCGATCCTTGGCCTATGGTACCTGCTCTACTGTGCTTATAATCCCAGCTTTGGGGCTGAACACAGGCAGATCACTATGAGTTTGATCTACATAGTGAGACCCTGTAGACCCTTACTAAAATATAAAAAAAAAAATGTCATAAAGCCCACAAAATTAAGCAGGATATTCCATTCAAAAGTGACTACTGGTAGTGTATGTTGAGGTTGACCAGAGAAACATCTGAGAAGGTAGCAGTTAAACTAAGACCTGATGCTGAGATGCAGCCAACAACAGAAGTCACTGGACAGCATTCTGGTCAGCTTCCCCACCACTGGAGCACAACAACTGATACCTGCAATGTAAAGGAGGAAAGTTTGTCTCACTTATGGATTCATGGGTTTCAGTCCATGACAAGTTGGTTGCAAAGCAGAGCTGTCATGATGGAAGAGTGTGCAGGAGGAAAGCTGCTCATATTGACAAGAGTGCTGGAGAGGAAGGATCCACTCACAAGCTATAATTTCCAAAGTTCTGCTCACATGACCCACCCATACTCAACTGGAAATATGCCTTAATAATTTAAGCATATCTCAAGCCAGTTGAGCCGACAATCAAGCTTAATAGTGGTACACAGAATACATCAAGGCGGAAGGAGCAGAGCAGGATGTCCAAGGATGATAGGTAATAGTACGTTTGATCAAAAACCACTGTTTCACTAAAATCACATCTGGGGTTAGAGGTAATGCTATGATATGAACTCAGGAGAATAGAAGATGGGGGAGTGGCTGGTAGGCTACAATAAAAAGACCCTAGTTTATAATCAATAGGAAGCATTTGGGACTAAGCAGAATCATAATGTATTTGGCCTTGCACTAAAAATATTTTTTCCTAACTATTTTGTGCCCTGACTTAGGCAGGAGTAAAGGGAGGAAGATAAGTTCGGAGCTTATTGCAGATTAGAAGTGGTGGAGCTTGACAAGAAAGAGGACAAGGATGATGTATACCGTGCAGTTTCAGGATACGCTATGGAGACAGAAGTGATAGGGCTCAGTGATGAATTGTTTTTGGAGTGGGGAAGATATGAATCAAGTAGTTTTGAGTTGGTCAACAATGTAGAGCTGGGGGCTGGCAAGATAGCTCAGCAGTCTAAAGCGCCTGCTTAGGCAAGCTCCCAGGGACCGTGGTTCGATCCCCAGCACCACATGCCATGCCAGCCCTTCACCCCCAGGGTGGGCTGAGCTGCCCCCCCCGCAAAAAAAAAAAAAAAAAAAAGAATCCGTGATGTGTAGCGAGCTACTGTAATAAATAAATAAATTAAAAAAAAACAAAAAACAATGTAGAGCTGGGCAGATGGCTCAGTAGAATAAGTGCTTCCCTGGCAAACAATGTAGCCACTCCCTGAGTTTGCAAGAATCCCTCTGTTAGTAGAAGGGAAGAGAAGTCAAGACTTACGTTTTGATTGTGACAGCTTTGAGAAAATCTTCTAACACATTTAAATAGAGAATTCATTGCTGATAAGAGCAAGATCAAGCAAACCAAGCCAATAATATAAAGATGTTAGCTTTATGTCACTCCTGAAAATGTGAGATATTTAAAATAAAGGAACTCAGAAATGTTGCAACTCAAAATTGTCTAGTAAGTTGATTCTGGAGCAACACCATGTCTGATCTCTTAATTCTTATCTGAAATAATAGTTCAATAACAGACATTATTTGCCATTGATAGACAATTATAGAATGTAATACATTTTCAGCTATATTTTAGGAAATGTTTGCAACAGGATATAAATTACAGAGCAAAAGGTTCTATGTTGACATTTGGGCTACTGTCTGCAGAACAAAGTGTTCCAAGCACTGAACCCAAGATAGATAAAAGACATACAACAAAAGTTATAAACAGTTCTACTCTGTCAAGTGTTTACTAGCATATACCATGCACAGTAAGTTATTTCTCAAGCACATTAAATTGTGATATAGATAGAATGCACTTTATCCTTTGGAATCTTTGCAGGTGAATTGTATTTTGCTAGTGTACAAATAGCTTTAAACTCACCTAGGAATAATAACCACAAGGCTCAGTAACCTGGTCCTGTTTATAATACCAAAAGTATGAAGTATTGAAGCTTATACAATTGGGGCTTTTATGCATACAGGGCTGTAAATGTACAGAAGGTGTAATAATAGATTGAGCTGTGCCAAGAAACCAAAAAATAAGCCAATTGTTATAATTCAAGTTGCAACAGTGGGAAGTAGACTGTGGAGTGGGGATTTGTGAGCAACTGGTTTGCTGGGAGTAGACTTGAGGATGTACTGTGAAGGGGCGGAAGGAGGCCAGCCCTAGAGGGAGCCATGAACTGATGGGGTTGCAACTCCTCAGCTCTTCCACAAGGAAGGCTCTCCTGAGATGCCTTGGACTGATGCAAGGGGTTGAGGGTTTTGTAATCCCTCACTGATTAGTGATTTAATGTGAGGGTGACCTTGGGCAAAGCAGCTTGTAGCTACTGAGGGCTGTCCTAGAGGAGGGCCCCAACCCTAGGCTGTCATTAGACAACAGACCCAGTGGGTGGGAAACCAGAGTCCCAGTTCTGAAAGGAGGTGCTACTCAGTCCACTTGTCTTATGTAAAAGATGCCTGTTATCTGGGAATGATTCATCTTGGATTCCAATTAGTTCGTTACAGTGCTGGGTTGTGGGCCTTTAACTGATACTCACTACCTCCTTTTACCTAGGCTCAGCTGGCATCCATGTTGGTCTAGGTGGCCTATGTGATGGGAGAGAGGACTTGGAGTTTAACCCAGGGCTCTTCTCTCCTCATAGCTAGTGCACTGGCTCATTTGCTTGTAAATGAATGGCTCCTTAAGGAATATGACTCCTTTTTTCACTAAATGATCACTGACTGCAGAAAGCTCAAAGTGATGGATCATGGCTTAAAGTAAGGTGAGGTCCTGCCATCATAGAAGTCACCTCTTTCAGTCAATTCTAGGCAATATGAATTTCCACCAGCAACAGAGACTAATATCTGGTTTCCAGTATGGCACAGTCGCTTAAGGACAAGAAATATGAATTGGTAGCAAGTCGATTATTGACAGGAACATTGCTTTTCTTTCTTTTTCTTAATTTTGAAACCAATTCCATTATACCACTTATTCTAGGACAGAAGGAGCACAGTGTAATTGTGACATTTTATCTCCACAAAGGATGGAGGTCTAGTGGGGCTTGTCTTTGTTGCTGGCAGTTTCTATTCAGGGGCAGGTTAAGTAGATAACCTTAATGAGTGGGGGGTTCATGACTGTGTTGAAGAAGTTTACTAGTGGTAAACTTGCTACACCTAGCTCAATTAAACTAGCATGGTCTTGAGTGTGGGAGGCCCACCTGAGGGTTGTTGCCAGCAGCATAAAGGCAGAATAGGAGAAGCTGCCAAAACTCTGTTAGGGTTGCTGTTTGGAGAAGCTGTTGGAAGCTGTTAGTTTTCTTGGGCTGTTCTGCTGGAGGATCTTGTCATGCTGGCTTTCCCCCATGAACTTTGAAAAAGCTTGGGTCCTCATCTTGAGCATTGATTCCTGGCTTCAGAGGGGAAGATGGTGCACTGCTCAGCCTCATGGAGAGGCTTATCTCCTGATGGGGACTCAGCTTTCCTCATCTTTGAAGGAGCTCAGGACCTCACTGTTTCTGAGGAAGGCTGTGGTACTTTTGGGGTAGCTCTGATGCTTACTGTGAGCATAGTTTCCTAGCTCCAGTTCAGATCCTTCAGCTTCCTAGCACAGATCCTTCATCCCATTGGCATAGACTTCCCAGCTTCCACCACTGACCTTTGGGCCTTTCCAGCAATTTTATCCATGAAGTGGGCCTGCATGGGACTTTGTTATGGGCTCTGGGCCTCCAGTTGTACTAGTAAGAGGCATTGCTATAAGCTCTAGACTCTCAGATGGTTTTGTTAGTATTTGTTAGTGTGGATAGATTCCCTGCACTTGTCGTACGTTATTCTTGGATGATTCATTATAAAATGCTATCACAAAATGTGCCTGTACTATATTGTTCACCTTGCAACAACCCTAAACCACAACAATGACACTTAGACTATCATATTCTGTTAATGTGAACACTCTGTTTATGCTAATATTGCTCCAGCAATAGAGTGGCTGGTGGCATTTATAATCTCTTCTGTCTCAGTGATCTTATGTATTGCTAACCAGTGCTTCTTCTGGAGTGGGTGATTTCTGGTGGCCATGATAGATGACACAAAAATCTTCATACTTCGTATCTATTTCCACATCCACACACCTCTTCACCTCATTGTTCCTGATCTTTTAACCTCTGTCTTTCCACAAACCTGATCAACCAGCCCAACCATTTCTACTGCCTGTAATACACTGCCTCAAGTCTTTTCTTTTTCCACATAGAGCCTAGGTCTAGGAGGACTGCCTTAAACAACACGTGGGAAGGAAATTCTCTGCACTGATGTTTTTCACAGCTATTCTAAAAGTGCAGCAGAAGCATCCCATTTTTGGTTGGTACTTATAAACCAAGCTGAACTGCCCATGGATTTCTCCTCCATCAGCATAGGAGAAGGGGGCATTCTATCTTCACTGCAGCCATAGGATTAATGCAGTTGTGGTGGGCATTTCTTCTCTTCACAGTTGATACCATACTAGGAGATGGCGTGGAAAGTAGGGTTGAGCAGAGGGAAATGTGGCTCAAATGCAAAGAACCTTCAACATACCCTGCAGAGGTCTAGCAAGTCAGTATAGCCATCAGATATGTCTCAAACTTAAGCCAGATGACCAAGTCTTTGCCTCTCATCTGGGTGTCCTTCAACATGGACTGCTTTGTGAAAGGGCATGCAACCCTTATGAGGCAGTTTCCTTAGTTCAGGGAAATTCTTGGAGTGGGATGAGCTATGAGTTCCACAAACAACTTTCTAGGTAATTGGGAGAGCGGGTGCATAAGTCCTGAAGGATAGGATCTTGGCAAAATGCCAAAGATCCATTATGCCAACCTCAATCTGTATAAATTTTCCAAGGAAAATTTTCTTTCTGAATAAATAATCCAAGTTCAAAGGAAAAAAAAGAAAGAAAGAAAAAAGGCTGAATGCATTGAAGCCAAAATAACACAAGATCAAGTAGCCAGTGGAAATAGAAGAAGAGGTGTTTGTGGTGGTCCAGTAATACCAAAATTTGGGCATCATGCAGATAGGTGTTGACATTAGAACAGGCAAGAGTGAAGGAACAGAGAACTGGGAAGCGTGGACGGTGTCATCCTGTCTACATGCACCGGAGTCCTGCTCACCCTCCCCTCATCCCTAAGGTTAGCGAGAGGCAGAGTGGTGGGCGTCGCTGTGGAGCATCATTATCACCCTGGACTTTGCTCCTAGCTGCTTCTACATTAGGTTCTGTCACCACCTCTGTGACTGCTCTTGAATCCACCCAGTCATTTTTCTGTCTGTTGTCCTACTCCAGGCTCCCATAACTTTTTACCTGCATGGTAAGACCAGCCTCCTTTGTTTCTCCTCCTTCAGACTTCCAAGCTTCTTGCTGGATGTGGAGACTACAGTTACTTTCACCAGAATGCTTTTCTTAGAAGGCAAGTCTGATTGTTCGAGGCCCCTGTTCGAAATTCGTTGCTTTCATAAAATGCACTCGTGGGAGTGCAGTGTACAGCTCTTCTGGGCCTACCTTCCACTCGCCGCCTTGACCTCTCTCGCTGCTGCCCTCCTAGCCTCCTGTCCTGATCTCATCCAGTCAGAGGTTCACTGACATCCACTGCATTCCATTCCTTCCCAGCTCTACCTTCCCTACGTTTTTTGTCCTACAATTGTTAACAGGGGCCACCCACCGCAAACATCTGTGTGCTGGTTGCTGAAACTGGTGAATATACTGCCTTAATGAAATAATCAAAGGGACTTTCCAGATGGAGCTATTAAACTAAAGATCGCGAGATGAGGGCCACTGTCATCCCGAGTCTCCTAATAGGACAGAGGAGCAGAGTCAGAGACAGTGGCTCCCCTATGAGGCAGAAGCCAAAAGCGAGGAAGGTTATAGCCTCTAGAAGAACAAAAGATACACCTAAGTTTTCCTTACAGCTTCTAGAAGGAATGCAGCTTGCCTACACCTTAATTTAAGCCTGGCTAAACCCATTTCAGCGTTCTGACCTCCATTACTGTAAATTTTTGTTGTTTTAAACCACTAAATTGGTGGTAATTTTATACAGCAGCAATAGGAAACTAATATCTGTCCCCTGTGGCTAAATTCTATTAATCATTCAAAACTCAGCTGAAGCAACAGTTCTGGTTTAGGAGCTCCTGCTCCATGCGCCTGCAGCTAAGGCTGTCTTCCTCATTCTTTATTATGGCTGTGTTTATTGTCTCTCACTCTGCACTTGTCTTTCGAAACCCTTACGCCCTGCTTGAGAGCCGCCAACAGGGTCTTAATTTCTTGAGTCCACCGAGTGCCAGCATGCAATCGCAGTAGAGCTACAACGCTTCTTTCTCCACTGTCCCTTTTACTCTGAGCTTTCGCTCTATGCTTCAAAGCTGTCTCTGTTCCCCAGGTGTTGACAACACTTTTTGTTTGGGGATTGTGCAAGGAGGGACTGTAACTGCGTGTAAATTAGTGAGGATGAGTTTAGAAAATCCCGGGTTGTAATAAGGGAGCGATTTTTTTCAGAGGAGGGGTCCGAACTATAGGAAGGAGTCCTTGCTCCTTGGCATCGCAAAGAGTACTTCCTGCACTTCTCACTGTCAAGCTGAGCTCCCTGACTCTGAAAGTGGTCTTCAGCTTTGCCTCGAGCTCCCTAAACTGCACCTGGTCCCCTCCTTCCTGGGGTCCCCAGCTTTTCTCCTAGACACGCCTCTCGTCACTTTTACCTGCTCTAACTTCATAGTCTGCACTTGATTATTTTCTTTCCTGAGGCCCCTTCTTGATTCTCTAGAGACTGTTTTAGAAATTTAAAAACAAATATCCAAAACCAGCTTCTCCTCTAGGCTATGTGCTTGCCTGTGGTTGACTGAAAGGAAAGTCAGAAAGTTCAGGCAGAACAAAAGCACAAATGTTGTGCGTTGGGGGGGGGGGGAATCTCAACTTGCTGCATTCCTGCCTTGCTGTAAATATTTATTAAATGAATGAATAACGAGAGAGGGAACGGAAGAGGACGCTATGGTTTTGGTGGGAGAGGTGGTTTCCAACTCTCTGCTTTTCTGGGGTGGGAGGCAGCTTCCCCTGGTGATCCTTGAAGCACTGACTAACAAGTACTGTTTTAGAAAGCCCCAGAGCTATTTTAGAGCTAGAAACAGTAGCTTGAAAGATGGTATCATAGGTAACAGTGAAGCTAGCTGTAAACTATAGACAACTAGATAAGATAATAGATACAATAGAGTGCAGGTAATCTGAGGGGCTGGCTTTCCCACCTTTCCCGTCATGAGTCAACCACATGTCTCCTGGTAGTGGGAAGCAGGGCCATTTGTCTCCTCTCTCTGCCCTGCCCTGTACTACAAGCTCTTCTCCCCTTCCTTCAGGCCAGTCTCTGCTCCAGTCTTCCATTTCCATTCCCACATGCAGACCCAATGGTGCCATCGATTCATCATATTTGCCACCTGTGGAAAACCCACCCATCCCCTTAGTACCTTGTCTCTTCATTTCCACACACTGCCCCCTACCCGAAGAGTAGATGACGCTGATGCTAAAATGGATTAGGTTAGCCAAAGGCAGTAATGGCACAGCAGAGGAAAATTTGAAGCAAACGGTATCACTCACTCTCCCTCATAGAGGTCCCTGTTTTGATGTCCTCTGTGAAATTGGGCTGTTCTAGACCCACCAGCTGTCAAGGCACCTCACCCTCTCTCCATAGGTTTTGGTGTGCTCTCAGAATCCTGCGTTCTCCTTTTTCCTCTAGCAACTAAGGCCAGTGTCTGAGGAAGGGACTCAGCTGCAGGCAGCGATTTCTCAGGCCTTTAGGAGCCAGGAAATGAGTGCCTCTGTCCTGCCATGCCTTCCCTTCTGTGATACCCATGACTTTGAAGGCTCATATCTAAGATCTTGAAATGAAGCCCTGTGAAGACTTCATTGAATTCTTAATAAGGGATCCTTAGGATGCTAATCTGTCTCTGGGGAAGCAAGAGAGAAATTTCCACCCTCCAGCTGGGTTTGTTTCATTTGTCCAGGGCAGAGAATCCATGATTCTAGGTTTTTTCACTAGCAACAAACCTCTGCTGCTGCTTTGTAATGGGTGAGCACTGAAATCTTCAGAGTTTCTGAAAGGAGAAGGCTAAGCCATAAAATCTCCATGAGGGTGTTTGTGAGTGTGTGTATGTGGCAGGAGTTCCACTACTTAGGAAGGATATTTTAATTTCAGTGGTTGCCTGGCTTTGTTCTCACACAGTTTCTCTTGGTTTCTTGGAGATGTTAGGATAAGATACAGGGTAATCCCTTCATTTCCTCCTCCTTCCTTCCTACACTGCCCAGAGACTAGGTTTTAAAAGCAAGCTCAGGTATTTCATCAAGTGATGGGTCCCTGGTGGGGAAAAGTCGTAGCTTTATTGATTAAAATCTTGGTATAACACCCATAATTGGAGTTTTCCTGTAATTTGGTGCCAGGTTGCCTTCCTTCTTTCTCTAGGGACTATATATCAAATGCTATTTTTCATGCTCCTGTTTTCTGATAAGAGCCCTGTAAAACCACTAGTTTGACCTGGTATTAGATTTCTGGAGATGAAAGCACTGGTACAGATTGCCAACTGTCCCCAAATACACTGACAATTCATACCAATAATTTAAGAGAAACATCTGACTCATGGGGTGAAAAACCTTTAGTTTTGGATGTGTTTGTATTTTTATCCCCTACCTTCAATGTGTATTTTTATCCATCACAACAATTTTCAATCAATAATTAAAATTGGTAAACAGATCTACAGGGGGAAAGAATCCTTCAGTTTGAGTTTAATAGATGGCCTCTCAAAGTCATTTCCTGACACAGCAAGTTGCTGAGGGAGTCTGTGCCCGTAAACAAGATAGAATGGGGTTGATTAAAAAGTAAAACAACACAAAATCTGCCATCCTGCTGTTAGTTTAAAAATAAACCAAAATGACTATTAGCAACCTGTGTTGGTTTCTGTCAAGCTCGTTTTATCTGTGTGCTGAGGACAAGGAAGCATAACACAGGGCTTCCAGTCAGATCAACTTAGGGATTTGTGGGAATTTATGATTTTTCGTTACCCTCAGACTTCTGTCTTTCTTGTTTGCTTGCTTGTTTGTTTTCTTAGGACACTTTTCCTTCCAGTGTGTGGAAACTCGAGACAGTTATTACTCAGTCTGGAGCCTGGGGGTTCGTGACTTGCTGCAGGAAGAGTAATGGGACGTCTTTTAGCTCTACTTTCCTATAGATTTGTTGCATGTTTATCAAGGTGAAAGGCTTAGTGTGCTGGAGATCATTTGCTTTCATGAGCTTTAAAGTAGAGCAGCAAAAGTTTCATGCCTTGATTTTCTTCCAGCAGCTCTTTCTATCAGCAAGGCATACAAGAGCAAGCTGAGGCTTACAGATTGCCAGCAGACCCTTCCCACAAAATTGCCCTGTCTTAATCAGTTAGGCAGGGCGGCAGCGGGGAGCCTTTACCCGTCCTCTCCCAACTCTTCTACCATGTGGCGAGACACCCGGAGCATTCCACAGGGCTTTAGGATCAAGATGAAATATTCCAGATTTCTAAGTCTCAATAATACCCAAACCTCAGACCATATGTACAAATAATTCACGTACTTTCTAACCTGTGTATTTTGCATATGACCTCCCTGTCAAGTGCTGGTTTTCTGGAGTTTCATGTAAAATAAAAAGTTATGAAGAAAACAGTACAAAAGTTTTTTGTATGCTGGGCACTATTTCCTTTTAATGCAAAAAAAAAAAAAATGGTATTAAGTATGGAGACTAAAATTGGTACTCTCCAGCAATTTATAGCAGACTTTCCCTGATGACTGGCATTTGAAGGATAATGTTTTAGAGTATTGGTTTTAAAATGGAATATAATAGGACATGGAGTGACAGCTGCAAAATAAACAATAATCCTGAAGTTGGCTTGAAACAAATACAAAATCAGGTAAATGTTCCCAAATTACTTAAGAAATAAAATAAGAAAACCAAAGCAAGCAGAAAAAAAATTTGATTTGCACTCTTCATATTGACCTTCTCCTTCACTGCTAAAAATTCAGGTTTGGCTACAAGAGTCTGTATCCTTGCCATGAAGTGTTTATGTGGTAAGGGACATCACATTACAAATCAGTGACCTGATTCTCTAATGAGCTAATTAAATGACCTTCTATAATTTGACATTTGGAAATAAATTGTAGGAAAAAGAAAACTGAATTTCCACTGAATTCATATATTTTCAGGCCTTTTGTATAGCACAGTTTGAGAAATTCAGAATAATAAACACCAGTAACTCCAAATATTGAGCCTGAATTATTTTGATCAAGTCTATACTAGAACAACTTAAAATTTGTCAGATCTCTACCACCCCACTTATCCTCAGGAATGATTTCACTTCAAGGAGGAAAAGGTAAGATTGCTTTCAAATCCTTGTTTTTACACATGAAAATACATTGGTTGGGTATGGTGTCACATGTTTGTAATTCTAGCACTCAGGAGGCTGAGGCAGGAGAATCGTTGTGATTGTGAGACTGAGACACCAGCCTGAACTGCAGAGTGGGACCATGTCTCAAAAAAAAAAAAAAAGAAAAAAGAAAAAAAAAAAAAAGCTATCCACCACTTAGCCCCATCCTCTTTTTCTTTTTTACATTTATTATGAAACAAGGTCCTATTTGTAAGACCGCTCATTTCCTTGAAGTCTCATTTTCCTCTACTATTGCTCTTTGTCTTTTTTATTCTTTGTCTTAAATATTTCACTTGCTTTCCCCCCTCTGGAATGGCAAAACAAGACAAAGAAACACAAAAATAGTTTTAAGCTACTTTGTCCATCTTCTGTCTACCTTGCTCCTTCCTTTCACAGATATACTTCTGTATAGAATTATTACCAAATGACCCTAAGCCACTTCACTGTTTAACAATGGTATGCTATTTTGTTAAAGATTGTAGGCTCTGATCATTAGAGCCAGACACGGATTTATGGCTCCTCTGAACATCTTCACCTCCAGGTGTTGTATTGTAATGAATACAAGCGTCAGATTTTCAAGTTTCAAATTTGATACTTACTTAATGACAAATAGGCCCAAGACTCACAGACTAGTTCCTGTAAAATCAATGGAGTCTTTATTTGTCCTTTCATACTTATAAGAAAGGTCACCCTAAAGCTGCAGGTGATAATATGGCATATGTCCTTGGATCAGGCTTCACAGCCCTGAGTGTATGCGTTCAAGATGCAGGAGGAAGTAGAGCTGGAGACAGAGGCCCTGGTCAGGAGGTCTTAAGCGATTCAGCTTGCTGGATTCTGTGTTTATTTGAGATGAGAATCATAGCCTCTATCCAATGTCTTTTATTCTCCAAATACCCTGAAACCTACCATTTATACAAAAGAAAAATTTATTTCTAACATACATTATGCTAATCAACTTCCTACTTAGAGTAGCCTGACAAGACCTCAGGCACTTGCTTAGTATCCCTGAAGTCGGATTCCTAATTAAGTTCCTCTAAGTTCTCACTAACTTCTTATTGGGGTCTGATCAAAGTTAACTTACACCCATGTATAAACCATACTGCTTAACTCTGAAAAATTATGAAACCTAATACTATCCAGTAATTTAACAGTCATCTCTTTTCCCTACTACTGTTTTTCTATTTTTATTTTATGTTAGGAAAGGGTCTACAGGG
Source organism: Ctenomys sociabilis (assembly GCA_004027165.1). Taxonomy (NCBI): domain Eukaryota; kingdom Metazoa; phylum Chordata; class Mammalia; order Rodentia; family Ctenomyidae; genus Ctenomys; species Ctenomys sociabilis. Next base: position 57,305 of record PVKA01007493.1, on the reverse strand, counting down.
TGTTCAGGTCTCACCGCTAGATTGGACTCATAGTGATCCACCTAATTACAACCTCCCAAGAGCTGGGATCATAGGCGCGTGACACCATGCCACCATGCCCAGTCTAAATTGCTGTCTCAGCACACTCTAGGGGTGGAGCCAGCATGACAGGCCTGGCAGTTGAACCCTGGCCCCTACGAGGCACTTAATCCACTGAGCTAGTGGCTGGCCCTTCTCTACTACTGCTTTATGGTGGTGAAGCTTAGCTGTCAACTGAACTGACTTGAACTGAACATATTGGAATTTCCCCAAACTCTCTTTCTTTGGAAATCAAGCTTTTAACCCAGTTCTACAATACGTAGGGATTCCAGGAAACTGAGATCTCAGAAGGAACCATTTAATTTGTGTTCCAGGTTCCTCAAATTCCATAATTTAGTAGGGAGTGGATGCACCTCCCCTTAGTGTGTGTGGGAGTGCATTCCATGTAGTCCAGGAAATTCATTCTCTGTCCAAAGTCCTACTTCACTGTCTATTTTTAAATTTTACCAATATGGCTGGTCATTTCTCTATCTTCAGCCCTCCCACTGGCTAGCTGCCCTGCTCATAAGCTAACTAAACTATTTTCTACAATTTGACTTAGTCTTTGGTTTAATTTACCACTGTTGATCGTCTCCACTTTCTAAACTCTAGTCTGCATGGATTTTCTTCTTGCCTCACTCAGCTACCTTGGTTTCCTTAGCTGACTCTCCAGGCAAAGAGACAGAGAATGACCAGAACATTTTGTTTCTTAAGGGTGGCTTATTTCATTCACCTTCTATATTATTATCTATCATAAAGGATGATGAAATAATTCAGAACTGAGCCCCAAAGCATTCTAAACTGGAAGGACAGTTAAACGCCTAAGAATCAAGAAGGGAATCTGAAAGAACTAGCCAGAGAAGTCAAGAAAAACTACAGAGAAGAGAACAAAGAGTATAGTTTAGAAACAGGAAAATGGACTTCATAATAAAATTGTTGAAGGGCCGGCAAAGTAGCTCAGTGGATCAGAGAGCCTGCAAGCAGGCGCAGGGGCTGGGGTCCTGCTGTGCTGGCCCCGCCACCAGGGCGCACTGAGGTGGCAACTGAGACTGGGTGTGGTGCATGCATGTAATCCCAGCTCTTGGCAGGCTGTAAACAGGCAGAGCACTATGAATCCAGTCTAATAGTGAGACCCTGAACACCCTGTACACCCTTCCCTAAAATACAAATAAAATAAAATAAAAATAAAGTTGTTGAAAAGTCAATTAAGAGATTGGATCAATATAGAAATAATAATTGGGAGTTTGCTGTTGATAGTTATGAAGGCAGAAATGGGAACAAAAATGGGGCAGGGAGAAAATGAATGGGTGATAAGAATCTGACCATTTCTTCAGAAAATGTTTTAAATGAATTGAAGCCAAGAAATAAAGTGAAAGTTGGCAGGGGATACTGGGTCTGTATTAGTTCAGGCTGCTATAGTGGAATACCACAGATGGGGTGGCTTACACCCTGGGCATTTATATCTCACAGATTTCCAGTCTAGAAATCCAAGATCAAGATGCCGGCAGATCGGTGCCTGGAAGGCACGCTCTCCCTAGTTTGCTAATACTCTTCCCACTGTATGCTACCATAGAGAGAGGGATCTCTGACTCTGTCTTCTGTTGTAACTATGTTCCAGCCTACAAGCCTACCTTTATTCATTAATGACCTTCCAAGGCTGCAGCATTGGAGTGACACTCAGAGTTTGGGGAGAACACAGACATGTAGTTCATTTCAGACCAAAGGAGAAGCGCTTTAATGTGAGCAGAACTGGTCCACGCCATATACTCATGGGAAAGACCCCAAAAAGAGAAACAAATTTTAGAGTTGTAAAAAGTACATAAAGTACTAGAAAAGATGAAAGGATAGATTTCATAACCCTAGTCTAGGGACTTGACAGGATAAGGACACTCCTTCCAATATTACAGGAAAAAAGAGAGGGAGTGATTGACTATGATTTGTGGGATGGGATAAACAGGAATCTAATTATTCTTAAAACTTGAAAGTTTTTAAATAGCCGGAAGGAAGACCTTTTGCCATCATTCAAAATTGGGTACAAATAAATCGTCAGAAGCCTTGAGGTACATTACTACACAAGCCTGGGAAAAAACATTTTCTTGATGATATAAAGTAGAATTACATGAATGTGTGTGTGTGTGTGTGTGTGTGTGTGTGTGTGTGTGTGTGTGTGAGAGAGAGAGAGAGAGAGAGAGAGAGAGAGAGAGAGAGAGAGAGAGAGAGATAGGGGTAGGGAGAAGCAAGAAAGGCATGAGACAGCTTGGCTCTGACTGCCTTAAATATATACATTGTCATTGCTTTAAAATGTTTACAATTTGCGGTATGATTTGAAAGACACCTATTTCAGTGAAAGATGACAATTTAGAGGCAATAGGAATAAACAGCTTATGATTCAATAAAGTTGTTTCCTTAACTTACAAATCAAGGTGGTGATAATGGAGCTACAGGATTCATTGATGGGTAGCTTTGGCTCACAGAAGAACAAAGCTGGCAACTGCCTGCAGATGGACCTAAAGAAAGGTGAGTCCTGCTCTCCCGGTGAGAATTTCAGCTCAGAAACAGGGAAATACAGTCTGGTAAGTTTGTGAATTGTGAATTTTGCTACAAATTCACTACTGTCACAATGTGGGAAGCTCTTGCCTTGAGAAGGAATTAAAGATACCAGTGCCAGTGAACCCTGGTGGTTAAAGTATCAGCAGCATCCGGCTCCAAACAGTTATTTAGGCTCTTCACTTTCCCTTTAAATAGAAACAACTATTTACTTGAATTTTCCAAATACATGAGGTTTTTACTACCACTGGGAAGAAATTGAGCCAGTGTTTTCGTTGTCATGCACAGATCTGAGCTAAAGTATTTTTCCTCAAAGGTAACTGGATATTCATGTTACTATTGCTTTTCCTTAGAAACACAAGTCTCCAGATGATAATTATAGACTTTGAGCAAAGGACAAAGTAGTGAAGAAAGCCAGAGCTCTGCAAACATTTCTGAAGAACCGTGTCAAATGTATGCATAAGTTCAGGTATGGGGAAACTTCGGGTTTAACCTCCTTAAGATATTTGAAGAGTGTTTCCAAAAATAAGGTTTTCTAAGGGACTTTAGAAATTTGTTTGTTTTTAAAGGAAGTTTTAGCTTGTCTGGTAGTGCAGATAATCTTCCCTCCCTAAATCAGTTCAGCACTGATTTGTTTTGTTAGGTCCACAGTCTGGCCCACTGAAACAAAAGGTGTGAAGTTCTTGTCATCCGTCTTAATGGGGTGTTGATGACTGCAGGGGCTGGCGGGGACCATTTAAATGCGAGTGCTATTAATCAACCAGAAAAAAAAACACAAACACTTGGCTTTAGCCCCTGAAATATAATTCCAAGGGACAGTCAAGTCCAATTCTGCTTTTGAATGAAGGCTTGTATTTTTTAAAAAATAAGCTGCCCCCCTAGCCAGCCTGGCAGATTTTAAGCCAAACCTGCAGGCAGCAGCCTTCTAAGCATTTACTGAGATTTTAAGAGCCAGTTTCTCTGGTGAATATGCAGTTCATTTCTGCTGCATCTAGTAACTTTTACCAGTGGTGGAAATTTCTTCTAGGCAGCCAGATTATATTTCCCTAAGAGGGCCTTTAAGGAACCCTTTCATGTGGATGTGTATTTGTGTGCTTGTGCATGGGTGTGAGTGCTACTCAAGGATGCTTAATTCAAGGTTTAAATTTTTTCCTCCATCTACAACTTGCTCACCCTGATTCTTCTTGCATTACGCTTATCACATCTGAAATTGTTTTCTTAGGGTTTTTTTGGGGGGGAGGGGGGTGGGTGGGTCATGGGTTTATCATGGCAAAATTGGCAACATTTCTGGAGAAACTAAATTAAAGCTCTTTTGATTCTTCCTATCTTGCAGTGTAGAAGAGTAGAACTATATTGATGTTACTTTGCAGAAAATCCGAAGCTTCTAACTTCAGGTGTTAGGACTTCTGTTAATGTACTGAATTAATAGAAATAGTATGAGCGAACAGTGCTGGATTTCTGTTGAGGAATGTGCTGTTCAGTGTATCCTGTCAGCGGTCTCATTTGCATATGGCCTGCAGTTTGCAATTAGTAAGCAAGAGATAGCACATTTTTTTGTTTGTTTTTTGTTTTTGCTTATGCATACATGGCCTTAAGAACACACCAAAGTGCCTGAGTGGCAAGCGTTTCCCTATCTGGTGTTTTTTGCCTGTGAGCTTATGCTTCCCTAGCAGTGACCACCCCTGGGAAAGGGACCTGACCTGGCCTTATCTGACCCTACTTCGTGCACAAGATGTAAGTTTCAAGGGTATTTATCCCTATTATTGGATATATTGTGGATTTTTACTTTTTCGATAGGAGCGGCCAAGCCACTGTTGGTTTCCCGCTTCTTAAATTCACCCCTTGTTTGTTGCCTACAGCAGAAGGCACTTGGAAAGTTCACAAAGGAAATAAAATACTTCAGTGGCCTCTGAAATTAAATAAAATACTTGTCTATGGGCTAGGTCTTTTCCTCCCCACTTTCCCAATAGAGAGAGGCAGAAAAGCTGTGGATTTTAATAAGGCTAACATTCTAGGTTTGGAAAAGGTCAAGTGACCCCAAATGCCTGATAAAGTATTTACTTTTTTCAGTATGATATTTGAATTTTAAAATATGGTATTTAAAGCAATTATTCTTCAGAAGTTCACTAACATCAAATGAGTAGGTTCTAAGGGCTAAAATGCTCATGGTCTTCTGACTTGCCACTGATGTTATGTTGTTGTCGCTGGGGCCTACGGGAGGGTTGGAAATGTAACATGTTTAAGGTACTGCCAGACCCTTACCCAGTACTTGGCTGACACGGAGAGATCTGACTGAAAGTCAGTTTCAGAGACCAAATGTATGCATAAACTGCAGGCTATATGTTGTTCTTTGTCTTCTTCAGTCCTCCATTGTGAATCTTAGGAGCAAATCTTCAGAAAACTAACAAGTAAGCTGGGTCTGGTCTCACACACTTGCTATCCCAATACTCTGGAAGGCAGAAGGAGAAGGATTACAAGTTAATGAATATCCTGGACAATTTTGCAACTTAGGGAGACTGTGTTCAAAACTAAAAAATAATAAAAGAACTAGGGACACAGCCCAGTGAGGAGGTCCTAGATTCAGTCCCCAGTGCTGTACACACATGCAAGGAAGATCATGTTGCCTGCCTCCTCTCTGTCTCCTTCTGTCCCCAGGGGTTATCAATCAGCCTTTCCTTCATCTTTTGAATTGAAGTATTCAAAAATAGTGTTATTCTACTTCTTTTGGGTTGACTTTTTGAAATTTGAACATTCCCACAGTTCTAAGGCTACCTGTGGGCGAGTTAGCTGTTCAAGAGGAGTTGTAGGGGAAATGGATTGATTTAATTTTTTAACCTGAAGCCCTGGATTGAAGTATTTAGTTGGCTTTTATTCTGGTTCTGCAACTGCCTCTGTGTGGTCTTGGCTGCATGTTATGTTTTTGTCTCAGTTTCCCTAACTGTGTAAAAGGAGGTAATTACTCTAGCTTACTCAGTAGGTTTTAGCCTCAAACAACAAATGAATGATTACGAAGTACTTAAAATTACAAGACAGTGTAGAAATGCTAAGTGTCACACAGTCTTATTTCCCTATAGGAGGTGATAAAGTAAAAGTGAAGTTTAATAGGCAAATTGAAACTCCTAGATGAAACGGGCTGGGAAAGTTCAAAGTCGTTTTGTTATTATTAATAATAGGTGTTATGCCTCTCCCTACTGCCTCATCTAATCAGCGTACATTCCATGGATTAAAGGGAGTGTTCTCTTCCTAAGGAACTTTTATCTACAGTGTTGAGGCTTTCCTTATCCTGTTTTATGGATATGAAGATTTGAATGACTATAAACAACTCCTTTTTTCATAGCCCTTTTTTTTTTTTTTGAAAAACATGGGCAAGTTAGCTCTTGGTTCATGTTCCCAAGCCTGTGAAAATGTTTATATGAAGTCCTTCGTGAATTCTATTTCTCTTCCTGAGCAGCTCTGCTTGTGGGCCCTTGCTGTTGACTCTGCAGCCCTTCCTTGACAACAAGTTTCTTTGACTATCAGGAGAGATACCAAATCTATTTATTTATTTTTTCAAATGTATATATATATATATATATATATATATATATATATATATATATATATAGTTTCATATTATACCACTGATTTTAACAACAAAAATATTTGTTAAGTTAGAATAAGTAAAAAGCATAAATATTTTACAATAAAATACTTCGATTTAGCTGGGCACGGCAGTCTTGCCTATAATCCCAGCTATTTGTGGGCCCAGGCAGGACAATCAAAAGTTCAAGGCCAGTCTGACCTGAGGGATATAGTGAGAACTTGTCTCAAAGTTAAATTTTTTAAAATGTCTGGGAACAGAGGCGCTGCAGTTGGGCAGTCTCAATGTGAAGTCCATGGGTTAGATCCCCAGTAATGTAAGGCTTTACTTAAAAAAGTTTGCAAGAGTGCAGGGTAGAAATTTTTCAGGTAGAAGGAACTTGGTAACCGTAAGTGGATCCCAACCTGGCTGAGGGGAGGAGACACAGAGTCAACATTTTCCTCAGAGTGAGGATTTGTACGTGAACATTCTGGGCTTCCAAACAGTCAAATTCTGAGTCTTTTACATTGCTTCACAAGGCCATATTGAATAAACTTTAGAAAATTTACTTGTGGGGGAAAAAAAAGGAGAGACAGGACTTCCCGGAATAGTATCTGGTGGGTAGTTCATTGGCTTTTTATTCAAAACACAAGTCTTCCTCATCACATTGAGCTACCCTTGGATCAGGAACAAAAAAATATTTAAAATTTAATGGATAGATGAGCCATACAGTGACGACGTAGCTATGCAGAGTTAAGTAAGAGGAAGAGGTGGTATTCTAGATCAGTTCATAACTAAGTATCAGGTGAGCATTGGAGATAGGCAATACTCTGGGCCTGGCCTGACACATTGTAAATATTCAAGAAAATAGTTGGGATAAAGTGACAGGAAATAGATGTACTAAGGGAGAGGACGGGTGCAAAATGTTAGTAATCACTATCACATTGAGCTGACTCTTGGGAGTCAGTTTGGGTTTTGGGATAGATGTGGACAGAGGACAAGAAATGAGATTCAGATTTGAAGAATGGGGTCAGTTGGGCAGGGTATGATTTCTGTGTGTTAATGAAAAATGAATAAATCCTACACCAGAGCAGAGGACAGGCAATACTTAAATAAAACCACTACAAGGTGTAGACTATTCATGGAATTGCAGTTTCTAAAAACTATTCTTTATGATTTTCCATTACTTGCTCTAGGCTCAGAGCCTGCACATTGCCCTGAGATGATTGGCTCTGGGGAGCCTGAAGTTCTGTGCATGGCATTTGCAAGGGCAGCACGATGTTGGGACTCCTCTTCAAGGAAACTATCGCTAACTATATGTTAGTGTTGGTCCAGTAGGAGGTCAAGCCTTAAGCTAAATGTGTTTCCCTTCTGAAGTTGTTCTTCTAAGCCACTGTAAATGCAAGCAGATGGGCGAGAAGCGTGGTGACAATGCAAGAACTTTAAGGGCTTCCTTATCTCTGCTCTTGCTCAGTCATCCTATAGGTAACCTGCATTTTTTTAGAAGAGAGCACCTTCTCACTGGCCCTGCATAAATGAAAGGATATTGGAGAAATTCCCAATAATTAGAATCAGGAGCTGGAATAAAGAATGGTTTTGTTAGCCACCAGCTCAGTGTACCTGAGCTGGATTCTCTTTTATCAACAGAGCTTTGTAATCTTGCTGATTGTTAAAAACACCCACAAGCAAAAATATTGCCTTATTTTCTCTCATTGTTTTGCATGAATGTAGCTGCCACTTAATGAGTGCCTGTTACATTCCCGGCTTTGTGTGTGTGCTTTCAGATATTATCTCTAAATCCTTCCACAAACCTCCAAAGTGGTTGTTGCAATTCTCCTCTTCTAGGAGAAGAGGGGGTGAGCAACCCTTTCATGGTTTCCCAGCCAGGATTCCAAACCCGGGGTGAGTCCAAAGCCTGCACTGTTCCTTCTATGTCACTCTGAGTCTTCTCTGTGCAAAGATCAATTGTAAATATATTACCTCACCTGGAGAATCTGAAAGGAGTTTTACCCAGGGTACTGAGGGTGTTTATCTGTTTTTTGATACCTGCTATCTAATTAGTCCTTTTTGCACCTGGAAACATTTTTCACACAAAATACAAGATGCACTTCTGGCCAGCGTGTTTAACATGTACAAGCTAACACTGTATGTATGGAGAGGTCACCCCAAAGAAGCGTTAGAGCCCTGAGTGAAGAGTCCGCACCCTTCCCCTTGCTGACTCTGCTTCCAGCGGTCTGCTGTGCTGAGCAGAGGCTGCCAGAACCCATGTGTGCCTGGAGATACCGGTCCTTAAAGCAGAAGTTGGCAACACTTGAAGAATGGAAACGGCTGCAGATGTTGAGGGCTGGGGAGTTCAAAAGCAGCCCTGCTATGTGGAATCCCACATTTGAGACTCTCTTTCTTTTGGTCGGGAAACTAATAGCTCTCCAGTTTTGAGTTAAAACATTGTGCTTCTTTCAGCGGAAATATAAAAGAGCCTCTGCCTTTTCCGTTTAGGCTGAGGCAGCCCTGCCCTTTGTGGCTCATCAGCTCTGTGCTTCGGCCTTGGCCCCACATTCACACCTCCTCCTTGTGGCTGGCACCGCTTGAAAGGAGGGATGCTGGCCAAGATGTGATCTGGCTGAACAGAAGGGTGTGGTGCCAGCATGAAGCCCCCAGCACTTCATCAGACACAAGCCATTTCTTTGGCTTCCGATGCTTCCACTCTTAGTAGTACTTTTTATGTTACAGTCTTGGCCTCCCCTGCCGCTCAGTACTACATACCTCTCTTATTGAGGAGCAGTCCTCAGTACCAAAACATAAATAGGCTACCTGTTTTCCACCGTTTCCCTTCCCCGACTTTGTCCTCCTCCCAGAAAGAACTCACGCTCCAAAATCAATTGAACAAATGTAACTATACTGTCCTTTCCACTTGTTCCGCTTAAGATTTGTTTCTCTTAATTAGCTACTGGCCAGGCATGCGGGCTGGCTTTGTGGAGCCCCGTCCCCTGCGCCTGGGCGTGCGTGTCGGGCCAGTCTACGCATCAATCCCCCATCTGTGTGTCAATGTGCTAACCACACCGCCCACTCCACAGTTTCCCTTTTGCGCATCCCTCTTCCATTTCTCAATTCCTCACCTACTGTTCAAGTGCTCACATGACCCAGTGAATAATTCCTTTTGTCTCTCTTCTCAATCCCCTTTTGTCCTAGTAGTAGGTTTGGATCCTGATACGTGGCCTTTGGCATAAGCTCAGCGCCACGTGCTAGCCGTGGTGAGAACTCTTAGGTTCACAGTCTGGAGCCAGGAGGCTCTTTCCTGGCTCAGCAACTCATGGCTTTGAGAAAGTATGTTTGACTCGCTGAGCTTCAATTTCCTCCTCTGAAAAAGGGGTGGATGATTCGATCATTATTGTCCATTATTCATTGAAGCAGTAGCTACCGAGCACCCACCTCTTGCATTCCTTAAGCTGTGTACACATGGGACACAGCTGAGGACCCGACCAAAGTTTCTGTGCTCATGGATCTCGCAGTGCCTGCGAGCATCGGCATCTGTGAACAACTCCATAAGCAAAACTTACTAATCAGCTATTATGAGAGCTGCAAGGGGGAATTCAGAGGCCCACAGGGGCAGACAAGGAGCAATAATCTGGGGGCAGCAAAGGAAAAAAATGTCTGGAGAGGAAAATGTGTCTGAGGACTGCAGCAGGACCTAGCCAAGCAGAGTTGAGGGGGAGGAAGGACGTTTCAGACAAAAGATATGGAAATGCCCCAAAGCAGATGGAAATAAAATGTAAGGGGAAAAAAAATGAAGCTCATTAAGGCTGAGAGAGAACAAGCCTGGCAAGGGCCCTAAGAAGTGGCTGCAGAGGTAGGAAGGGGCTAGGTTAGGTAGGGGAAGACTTGGAGACCAATTTAAGAATTTTGAGTTCCATTCTAAATACAATTAGAAGATTTGAAAACAGTGAAATGGTATGAGATTTGCATTTTAAAAAGGTCATTTTGACTCCTGAGGAATGTTTAGGAGGGCTTAGGCATAAATGTGGGAGTTTGTAGGATTCTAGATGAAGCGGAAGAGTATGGCTGAGAAGAAAGTCATGAAGGAGAGTGATGAAAAATAGGTGACCCTTCCAGGCTTGTTCCTGATACTTTTTCCTGTGGCCCAGTCCCTCTGATCCAAGGAAACGTGATTTCTTAGACAAAGTGTGCTGTTTACTTTGTTTTGACTATTAATTATTTAATTCCCCCCACTGCTTGTCATAACAACCATTATGTGGGGATTATCCTCTAACCACCCCAAGCCCTGAAAGCACCCTTTCCTCATACGTGATGGGCACACAGTGGCTATTCAGTTAGGGTCTGTTATTTCTTTGTGGATAGTTTTGTTAGTTGGTGTGAAATAGCCGAACCCAGAGGAAAGCTGAGGGATTCTCTGAGTGGCCTATATGGCCTTATATTTTACGTCATATTAGCTTTAATTCTTTCTTTTATCCTTAAGGAAATGCAGAAAAGGAAAAGTTCTGTGGAAAAAGAGAAAGAGAATTTCTTCTTTAAAAATCCCACTTTTCCTCCTATGATGGTGCATGTCTAAGTAGCTGGAATCCCAGCCACTCAGGAGACTGAGGCAGGAAGATCCTAAGTCCCAGTGGGCTTCATCACTGTAGTTCAGGGCTCACTGAGTTCCAGCTCAAATAAAAAATGTAATTGGGAATCTCCCCCTTCCTTGATTCACATTGTTCTGTGCTCTGCCCACAGGATTCACACACACACACACACACACACACACACACACACACACACACACACACACACACACAGAGATGCCTGGTTGTTTCATCTGTTGTGCAACAGTGGGTGAAAAGTCTGAGCTGTCAGGTCACCGCTGAGGCCATCTAGGCTCAGCAGGCACCAGCTGAGCACTTTCACACGAGGACCCCTTCCCCTTCAGACATCTGCAAAGTCAGGATCAGCCATTGGTTCACTTTGTTCCCATTTTCCTTAGAAACAGAGCTACTGTGTTTAGCTCCTTTGTGGGCTGGAGGAGAGAGAATAGACCTTTACTATCAAGATCTACTCACCTGAGCTGCCGAGATGAAACTTGCGTAATTTGCTAGTTCTTTAAAGGTTAAGAATCCCTGGGCTGGGCAGATAGCTCAGCCTTCTAAGTGCCTGCCTGGTGAGACTCAGTAACTGGGTTCAATATCTGGTACCAGCTGGCCTCAAAGCCAGGTGTGGTGGCCCACACTTGAAATCCCAGCATTCTGGAGGCTGAGACAGGAGGATCAGTACGAGTCCAAACTGTGTAGTGAGACCCTATACCCTACTAAAATAGGAGTCCTATTGTGAATTCTCTTTCTATAAATTCCACTTTTAAGGGTTTCTGTTCTTTTATATTCCTAAAGCCTTAGAGTAACTCTGTGATTTCAAAATAGTTCATTATGGAGTTTTTTACTTTTTCTAACATACTAGAAAGGGAGAGAGAGAAGAGAAAAGAAAAAAGAAATGAAAGAGAGGAGAGAGAACTTTTCACCGTCCTCAGCTTCTTTCTTTTCCTTGGAGTTCGCTTCCAAATCTCTGCTCTACACTCCCTTTATAGGTCTCCGTAATAGATGATAATGTGCTAAAAGCAGTCTCTATTAGACTCTGGGAAGTCCTCATTGTCTTCAATTAAACTCTTTATGATTCTTTAAACCCCTAGACACATTTAAACTTAGAAACCCAGACCTCTGTCTGGGATCACTCTTCATTCACATTTATTTTCTGGTGAGAGTAATATTTTTCTCTGGCTGCTAGTTTCTTAGCCTAGAATTACAAAATGTATGAGTGCTACAAGTAACCTTAGAGACCATTCTAAATTCATACCAGTGCTCTTATTCTATTGTTGAGAAATCTAAGGGCCTGGTGAGTCAAGCATTCTACTCTAAGCCATTTAGTTACTTAGTACTAGTGATTAGAATCACTGTCTTCAAAGACCTGATTTTCTCTCTTTTATGCTTCATAATTCTCTAATTCTTTGCCAAAAGTCACACAGCAAGACAAACCTGTGTGCTCACAGGTACTTGTATCATTCATCTATCCATCACTTCCTAAGTATTTTCTTATTTAAAGAGAAAAAAAAATACAGAATTTCGAAATGAGATAATAGGAAATTGACAATGGATATCATGTTGCATATTATTATCTCCAAAGTAGTTGCTTATATTATAAGATACAGGCCTGAAAAATTGACTGAACAATATAAGTACTAACTCATAATGTTAAGGAGCACTAACTCCCTTCAGTGGAAATAGAAATTAGTAGAACAATTATCTTAGCTATCTCATATGTATATGTATATGCATATTTTTTTCTTTGCATTCTTTCTTTCTTTCTAATTTTCCCTTCCTTCCTTTCTCCTTTCCCCCATTCCTTTTCTTTGCTTTTGAGCTGTTTCTTTCCCTTTCACAACATCTGTTGTACCTTTTGGATTTATTTACTCCTTCAGTTTCTTATTTAGGGAGACAATAGCATTTTTACATCACTTGATTGAACAGTACATGCAAGACACTGTGCTGAACATAATTAACAGGCATAAGGAGGTTGGTTGAAATTGAAACTTAGTATTAATTTCTGTTAATTATTTACAGTTTAAAACTTTTCCTTAAGAACTTAAGAAATAAAAACAAAATCATCAGTTCCGTCATGTATAAGTACAATTGTTTTAGGGAAGGCAACACTTTCTAGTATTTATGCTGAGTCACAAATTTCTTGAGTTTATATGAGTGTTTTGGTATGAAAAGAGGCAAGTTAAGTTTTACTTTTCATGACATAAACATTGTGAATTAAGGCAATTCTTATGATAACTATGTAGTAAAGTTTAAAAAATATGGATTTAGAAAGAAGTTGCTGCAATGCTGATTCTCCCTAAAAACTGAGATCAGGTTGTTTGTTTACTTTACAAGTAACTCATTATTATAGCTTGAAAGAAGTGATCATCTGAGTATTGTCTGAAGTTGCCTGACTTCTTCAGAGCCGATGGAGAAACAGAGGTTTTTATGACCTATACCCTTTAGACTTCGCTTTCAGTGGTCACTGTAAATAGCAAGGCTCTGAGACAATAACCAAGTTTGGCAGTCATTGCAAAGACGGGAGTGGCAGCCAAAACCACAACCCAGAGCCCAAAGGATCTTCAGCCATCGAGAGATAAAAATCATGCTGTGAAGCTAAAAGCTCATTGTGTCAGTAGTCAGAGGGCCGAGTCACACCAGCTCTTCTTGGTCACATGACTTCCTGGCAGGCTGCCTAAGCCTGTGGCTACTCTGTCCTCACCTTAAAAATATGAATAAATGTTCCAGTGTGGCCCAAGGCACAGTGTTGTTTTGAGAATCAAATGGGATTGCTAATGCAAATCTTAAGATGCTTTGAGAGCTTAAAGATGTAAAAATGTAAAGACCTTGCAAAATATAAGGCAATTTTATTCTAAAAAAGCTTTAATGGAAATATTTGCCTTGCCAAAGTTATTGTTTCTTTTTTATGTGGATGTTGGGCTCCTCTGTGCATATTTTACTATGTCAAAAATATTATGGGACTGGGGAGATGGCTCAGTGGAATAAACACTTTCCTGGCAAGTGCAAGAGCCTGAGTTCAATCCCTGGTTCCACCAAAAAAAAAAAAAAAAAAGAAAAGAAAGAAAACAAAGAGAGAGAATGGGACCACATTTCACTAGAGAAGCTCAGTTTGTTGGATAGGAGGAGGCAGAAGCTGCTGGATCACCACCAGTGAGCACTACCTCACTGAGTCCCCAGACCGCTTTATACCCAACAGTTTGGGAGCACTATTTACAGTGCTGCTAGGTGACAGCGGACACAAGGGATTTCTTCCCCCAGTGCTGTAGGTTGTACTGTCATGGTATAAAGAAGTAAAAATTCCACTTCAGTGCCTGTTTGTAAAACACAGGCTTTTCCACATTCCCTTGACTCATTCAATAAGCACCCCTGGAATAGCCAGCAGCCTAGCCAGTTAGAGAAACAGCTCAGTGGGATTAAAAAAAGTAGAAGTCTTGGAACAATGATGTCACATGGTACTCAAACTCTGGGCTCAGTGCTGTGAGGGTGATGTGAAAGTAGCCACACCCCTCTTGAATGGTGGTAGCTGTCACTTCTGAGTGCCTGAATGGTTAAGCACTGTGAACTGAATCCTGGGCACTCAGCGTACCAGGCTGCCTTGGGCAAAGTGTCCTGAAGCCTTAACGTCAAAGAAAAATCTTTCATTTTTGCAGATTTGAGATTAAAAAGGGTGTGGCCTCACAGATTTCTTACGTGCCCTTATGCCACTTTTATTATCATCCTGTTGTAAAGTACTTGGCTTCTTTTCGTTGCTAATCTTTTCAGCAATCGAGCTCTCCTCTGCTTCAACTTTGCAGGCCCCAACTTTACAAAAACTTCCTTCCTAGTCAAAGTCAAACTCAAAAATCATTCCACCATTCCTCTCATATGCTCTTAGTGTAGTTCTCAGTGTAGAACTGGCTAAAAGCCCCTCGCAGTATCCCCATCACAGCCTGAATGTTGGGCTGCCTTAAAATTTCCACTACTAGACAGATAAGTTGGGTGCACCTAATCTCTGTCTTCCATAGTCTCAGGACATGAACAAAATACAGACTTTTTTTTTTTGGCAGAACCAGGATTGAACTCAGGCCCTTGCCAGGCAAGTGCTTACTCTACTGAGCCATGTCTCCAGCCTTTTTTCTTTTATTTGCTAGAGTATAACACATGGATTTCAACTGCTAGTGGAGTCCTTGTCCCTGTGTGAAACCTTTACTGACACCTGACCAGAATCATAGATTGGCTCTATACATTCTAGGGCTTCTCCAGCCTGTGTCTCAGATCAACAATTCCAAATATATCTAAAATCATATGGTTGGGTATGGTCATAGTGATGACCTGCCATTTAAATTTTTTTCAAATGTTTATTTATTTGATACAGGGTGTCACTGGGCAGTTCAGACTTATGATGATCCTCCTGTCTCAACCTCCCCAGTGGTGGTATTACAGGCATGTGCTACAATGCCTGATTTCAGACCAGCGCATCAAGTCAGGAGTTCCAGGACCAGCATGCTATGTACTACCAGGAATTGAACTCAGGACCTTGTGCTTGCTAGGTAGGTACTTAGACCACCAACTGATCTTCCCAGCCTATGACCCACCATTGGTATTAAAATAAATCTTAGTTATTATGTTTCTCACTGTTTAGACACATTACGTTCAATTCTTAAAGAAGAAAAGGACTATTCTGGCTCACAGTATGTAGGGATTTCAGTTTGTAGTCAGCTGGCTGAAAGACAGGGAAGCATGGTACAGGGGCATTGCAGGGGAGAGACACTCACAGCGCAGCAGCACAGAAACAGAGAGAGTGAAGAAGGAGCAGGGAGGGAGGGATGCCCTTCCAGGCTGCAACCTCAGTGCATAATGCTTTAGCCAGGTTGGACCACCTAGCATCACATTCAGCTACGAAGTCCCCAGTAGACAAATACCCTGCTGATTATCATGCCTCCATGATTTAATCTCCTCCCCAAGCTCCTACATATGAGTGTGTGAGGCTGGAGGGACACCTGCACATAACATAGAAGACACTTGTATACCAAGAATAACATGAATAAGATATGTGTAACACTATTTTTAAACCACATTAGGAGTATTGCTATTACTATAATAAAAATTTATGTAAAGTTACTAAATTCTTTGTCTCATTTCCAGTTTTAGTTTTGCCTGTGTGATTATTTTCTTTTAAATCACTTATACTATAGGGTAAGAAGCATGAATTTGTTTGTACATACCATTAGGTCTCTAAGTACCCAAACAATGTTTGTTAGCTGTTGATTAAGAACATGTTGTCAACTAACAGACTAAATGACTTCAATCTACTACCTTTTGAAATTTTATTCAATCGAAAAGGTATTCCTTGATTTGAGATTCTTGGCATGTAAGTTAATACATGAAAGACTAAATTAAGAAAAACTCTGCATGTTGAAAAGAAAAGGACCCCAAGAGTAAATTCAATGGGTTGTAAATTATGACTGTGGGATGTCACTTCTCTCTTCATCTCTTTATTGTTTGAGTGTCTTCATGGTGTTCATACTTCTGAGAGTTCTGACAAACCTTGCCTCATGTAAACTGAAAGATAACCCAGGAGGTAAGTGAGAGGCAATTCTGGGTGAGAGGCAGTGCTGGGTGGATACTACCTGCTTCTTATTTTAAGGCTTTAAAAAGTTACTGATGTCTTGAAAAACACAGGTAAAAGCAATTGAAGAGTTTGCCTTGTCCTACAAATGTTATTTTAAAGGCAACAGAATTCCCCAAATGCTAATGTACATGTCTAAGGTTGCACGTCTAGACTGTAGCAGAACAAGGACCAGATCTTAGGATCTAGTATGATCCAGACCTGTTCCATCACACTTTGCTAACTGTTGGGCTTCAGTTCTTCATCACCACAAACTTCATAAGAAGGGAAAGTGGTATAACTCACAAATGAGAAAAGTATGTATTCAAATAGTTTATGTCACCAGGTTTATATTTTCATTATATGCTTCTCTACTCTAGCAGCAGCTCAAAAGTCAGGCAAACATAGAGCTTTGCAATTCTGAAGTTAATGGTCACCTAATCTTACTGTGTATCATCATGTTTACATCACCATGTATTTATTTGTGAAGTGGTTACAAATTTCTGCTCACCCTAGTAAGAGTAAGTAAACAAATCTTTCTTGGGTATTCTTTCATCATATGAATCTCCTCCTGAAGCCAGTATCAATGCTAATTCTGCATTAAAAAGATAAGGACATAAAACACAACGTTGCAATAAATATCTGGCAAATGACAGAGACACCATTTTAAAGAAAATTGTCTCAAGACACTTTTATGCTTTCGTTGCTGTGGTTGCAAAATTATTGAGGGCACATTGCTAAAAGAACCTCTATTACATCTATTAATGAGATTTATAAGAACACTAATAGGTAAATCCAAAACTAACTCAGTCAATAGTGATGCAAATTAATGTAATTGTAACTGTTCAACTCAAGGTTATAAATATTCATGTGAATTGTTATAATGAATACAGAATCTGCATGTTCTAAATATGTGTGCAAAAATCTAATATGTTGACATCATGACAAAAAGCAAACTATCATCCACATGTTGATTATTCTGATTTTACTTAAACATATATAGTCTAGGAAAACACCTATTCTAATCATTAGAGAGGACATGTAGAGTATACATTTTAAAATAAGGAATGATAGCTCCAATTTTTCCAACTTTCAGTGCTGTTGATACATAGTTATTATTATCAACCCAAGAACTTCTGCTGGGTTCAAAGCAACACCAGTCATTGGTTGAAGAGATAAAGAGATTTATGAATGATACTGCAAGAGATGTCATGTGTGGAGAAACTGGGAAAATGTAGCATCATCACAGGGTGATTAACTAGCATTCTCTACATGTCTGCAGAAAAAGAATTCTATGTAGGCCACAGCGAATAGGAGTCCATGCTGCAGAACAACATGATCTTAGTGAACTTCACCATAGAATGGTTTAAGGAATCTAAATAATTTAAAACTTGTTTTCATTACTGAATTACTTCATCACTGTCCAAAAATTCCTTTTTGATGAATAAGATTGTCTCATTTTGAGGTCTCTGTTACCATTAAATATCAAAATTCATTTTGATGAAAATAAAAAAAAAGCATAGGGCAGGGGAGGAGTTGGGCAGTCTAAGCACTTGCTTGGTATGCACAAGGAACAGGTTCGATCCACGCCTATGCTAGCCCCACACTCAGCCATGCAATGAAATTGGGTGGGGTAGTGCACACCTGTAACTCCAGTGCTGGGGAGGCTGAGACAGGAGAATCACTAGAAGTCTAAGCTGTGCAGTGAGACCTTGTACCAAATAAATAAATGATTAAAAAATTACAAAAAAAGAGAGAAAAAGCAGTTTCTATTTAATTCTGGCATTACATTCAGGTTCTGAGATGTTTATTTCAAATACCTGTACTCTTGCATTATGTCATTACAAACAGTAGTATTTTGAACTCAGGATAATTAAGAAAAAAGGAAGTATTTCCTTTCTCTTTCTTTCTTTCTTTCTTTCTTTCTTTCTTTCTTTCTTTCTTTCTTTCTTTCTTTCTCTCTCTCTCTCTCTCTCTCTCTCTCTCTCTTTCTTTTTTGTATTTTACAGAAGGGTCTACAGGGTATTCAAGGTCTCACTACTAGATCAGATTCATCGTGATCTGTCTGTTTACAGCCTCCTACGAGCTGGGATTACAGGCACGCACCACCACACCCAGTCTCAATTGCTATCTCAGTGCACCCAGGGAGTGGGGCTGGTACCACAGGCCTGGGGATCAAATCCCTGGCCCCTGCACCTGCTTGCAGGTGCTTTAATCTCCCAAGATATTGGGTCTGCCCTAAAAGACTGTATTTTGAAGGGATATTAAATAAACAAGTTCATTATTTATGTGCTTTTAAGAAAAGTTATTTACATAGATAAAATTATTGGATAGCTTATTCTATTTTTGGATTATTTTAAATGTAATTGGAAATTTTTATATTTACCTTAAAAGTCAATTCATGTATGTGTAGTGCTTTAGTTTATTTATTTATTTTAAAACAGGATCTTGGGCAGGCCAAATAGTTCAGTGGATTAAAGCACCTGCAAGGAGTCACAGGGGCCAGGGTTTGATCCCCAGGCCTTCAGTGCCAGCCCCGCTCCCTAGGTGCACTGAGACGGCAATTAAGACTGGGTGTGGTGGTGCACACCTGTAATACCAGCTCTTGGGAGGCTGTAAACAGGCAGATCACTGTGAGTCCGATCTAGTAGTGAGATGCTGAACACCCTGTAGACCCTTCTCTAAAATACACACACACACACACACACACACACACACACACACACACACACAAAAAAAAAAAAAAAAAAAAAAGACAGGATCTTGCTATCTTGCTATCTAATTCAAGTTTGTCTTGGACTCGCTGCGTAGCCCAGGTTGGCCTCAAACTCAGCAACGATCCTTCTGCCTCAGTCTCCCAAATGCTGTGGCTATAGACATGCACCACCAAGCCTGGTGCATTTTGTCTCTTAAAGCCCACCATAGATGGAATTTTGGTTTTAAGGCAAACCATAGGTCTGGACACAATATAAGTACATACAGGAAAAATTACTTTGGAGCTGAAGTTAAACTATCCTAAATGTTCATTTGATATGCAATCATCACATTTGTGTGTTTGTATTTGTGTATATGTGTGTGTGTGTGTGCGTGCATGCAGCCATTACTTTCACTTTGTCCTATGCAAGTTAAGTCTCTTGTCTTTATCATCTCCCTCGTTTCCCTACGGAATGTTTCATCAGTGGCATCTTGGTGCCATGTTGCACAACAGCTCCCACTACATGCATGTGCTCTGCTCCAGATGGTTCTCAACCAGGAAAGGGATCTTTCTTTTTTCACAAATAACAGTATTCCTTGGCATTCTAGTTCAATAACGTCTGCAAATTACAGTTCTTTACAAGTTTAGCTGAACTACCTAAAGACCATAAAAAGATCTAAGAAAATGAAGAATAGTCAACTGCTTAAAGGTTTTCTTATCCTTAGATTTTCCACACCCAATAATCACTACTGTCAGTTTAAATAAATTCAACTGCAAAGTGGTTCATAAATGAATTCAATGTCTCTCTTCATATATATATATATAAAATCTTCTGCAGAAGCAGCAGCAGCTCCAAACCTGAAAAAAATCATCAAAAAGAAATAATGAGGCATAGTGAAAGAATCTCAAATTAGTACCAGCTGCTGAACAATTAGATTCAACTGCTAACAGGTGTGGAGAAGAGCCCACATACAATCTTGCCTTTTGCCAGTATGCCTCCTGAAAGGACTTTGTTGTAAAATTCTAGAGCATTTGAGGTGTTTGGAGGAAGAGAATATATATATATATATATATCATATGTAACATTTATGCATAAATGTGTATATTATTATATATGACTATATAGTATATCCATCTATTTAAATTATACCAATCCAAGAAAATGTTTACTAACTTTATAAATCTGTGTTCATAACAAAAAGAAATGAAATCTTCATAGCCTTAAATCATGGCCCGGTGCTGGTTAAAGGAGGAGGCGGTCATATTCATACTTGGTGCTGCTTCCACTGGCACTTGGTAGGGCCAGCTTCTGAGATGGGAAACTTTTCAAAGTACATTCAGAATTTGGGGCATATTTGCATTAATGCTTGGGCCAGCTGAAAGATTTCATCAGTCTTTCAAAAAGTCTTTGAATCTTTCCTTTCAATTTTAATACTGATTTGGTCAAGAGAGCATGAACATAGAAGTATAAGTCATTCGTAAATTGGAATCTCTGTGTTCCCCTTGACCTTTCTGAACAAATTCTTTATCTGTCTTATGCAAATAGTGTCATTTTCCTCATTTGGTTACTGGAATAAAACAGTTTCTCAACTTTAATGCACAACCCCATCACTGAAGCGCTGGTCAAAGTGAAAATCATCTCCGTGGGTTTGGGGTGGCCCCTGAGTATTTGCAGTTCTCAGAGACTTCTGAATGTTGTTGTCCCAGACCCTAGGTAGCAGGTCCCTAAGTAGCAGGAATTTCAGGCCCTTGTTTTGAGTTCTGATGGCATATTGGAATTACCCGATGAGTTAAAAACACTGATTCCTGAATTCCACCATCAGGGTTGCTGATTTAATTGCTCTCGGGTACAGCCTAGCTATGAAGACTTTTAAATACTTCCCAGATGCTCTGACTGTGCAGTGAAACTTGAGAATTACTGACTCAAAGTACAATGTCTGACACCTGCTAGGTGCTTATCAATCATTAATTTCCTTAAGAGACTTCTCAATTATGGGCTAGCATAATGAAAAATGAAAGAGCCAAGTGTTCTTCCAAGTACTATAAGAGCTAAAAAATTGCTGGGAACTATAGACAGTGGAATTCCATCCCGTGGTGTGGTAGATGAGTTCTAAGGCCAGAGATGTAGTTTCTTCTCATTTCTGTGTTTCTTACATTTAAACAAAGAGGGGAAAAAGGTAAATATGATTTCACATTGTGTTTATTAGAAAAATTAATCTTAACAAAATGCTTTGAGATCCAGAGATGAAAGGATATTCAAGACATGTAAAATGTACTAGCCAAAGGATGACAGTGCTTTAAAATTTTTCAGTTATTACCTCAAAACAGGACAAGATAACCATAGGGCAAAAAGGGGAAGGATGGTAGTGAGGATGACATTGCCATGCTTTCTCTAGATGCTTGGAGAAATGATATAAAACTTGTTGGACTTAGTTCGTTTTATTGGCCCTGATAATTTTTAAGGGCTTTTCTTTATACTCAGAATATAAATTTTTGAAGTCTTTCATTCCCAGGCACAGGCTGTGGGAGCCACCCCTGACTAAGTTGTTATTATCAGAAATCCTTGCCAGAAAGAACTCTCACCCTTTCAAGCTCCATCACCAACCCTTTGGGAGTGCTTTAAGCAAGTGCTTTGAAATTTGTAAGTGTTGATCTCATTTATAAGTATCCAAATTCCTTGAGAGTGAAGTTTTTTGCTATTACTATAAAACATCAAATATTTGGAAAGGCTATTTATTGGGGTGGGGTCTAACATGGAGTGTGTAAAGGACAGCTAGCTCTTCTGTACATGGGATTCAAGTGGATGGAATTCAGAGATAGGGATAGAGGCCATGCATGACTCCTTCTGCCCTCAGGATTATGCCTTCTTCTCCTTTACCTGCTCAGCCCTGGAGGATGACCTGTACAGGGTACAGGTCTTTTGGCTTTGTGCTGAATTTGTTTGGTGTGGCATCGTGGTAGGAGACACAGAGAAAGAGTAGAGAGAATCAGGGTTTTTATTCCTCTAGTTCCCTTCCTAATCTGGATTGGCTCTTCTCCTCATCAAAGCCATAGCTCCTCGTTAAGAAAGTCCTGTCCAGCTCATGTCCAGCTGGGCTCCAATAACTTCTCCTTTTCTTACATCTTCAGACATGAGATGGTAACAGCCCCTGTGCTACCAGGTACAAAGTAATGCACGGTTCCTTGGCTTGCTTTCCTGCTGATTTTCTCAATAGTCCCTTATTATCTCTAGATTATTCTTACTTGGTATAAATGGAAGACCACACTCATCTCTCTTGTTTGCTGTTATATTTTCATTGGTATTTGTTGAGTGAATAAATAAATGAATGTGTGAGACTGTACTTCACTGACTGCATTTGTGTGCCTGACTTAGGGTATTGATTAGTTAGCAGGAAGCAGCTCCAAGTGATGGCAGTACCCCGGTGGCTAAATTTATGTCAGAATTAAGGCCGCATATAGAACTTTTCCATGTTACCACTTCTTAATTTACTTTAAAATTTGTATGTGTCCTATAGAATTTTAGACATGATATGAGTTTGCATTAAAACAGCTATTTCCAACATTCTGCTTTCATTCCTAGGGCAGCAGGTGGCCATTATACATAAGCAGACTGAGCAAGCGGCTAAGCAGTGTTTAGTAAGCGAACATCCACACCTCTTAAACCCTACTCTTCTCAGTTACCCTCTGCTCTTCTCTACTTCCCACTTTTTTCTTTCAGAAGTACAATTACACCCACATTCTGAGATGATGATTGGCATATTTCACTTTCCCATTTTGGGCTAAAAACAAGTGTCGCACACACATGTGAGTTTTAATTTTAGCCTCCCTTTGCTCAAAATAGCAAGAAATCCAAACTTCCTCTAGTAACACTCTTCTCAAATTTTTCTAAGGAGTGGCTTACATAAGTCTCAGTCATGGCCCTCCGAAGATGCACTGGGGTTAGATCTCTGCAGCTTTGGAAGTTCAGGCAAAACCTGGTCCACTCTGACTGCGCCTCCTCCATTCCCCACTTGCTCTGAGTCCGCAAGAAACTTTTGTTCTCATTTCTGGCATTTGATGTCAGGTTGTAAAAGTTTGAAAAGAAGTCTGGTATTATAGGCTGATTTGGGATTCCCCCCTGTCCAAAGTAATATATTGGTGGGCTGGCCAGATAGCAGAGCAGACTAAAGCACCTGCTTTGGCAGAATGCAGCAGCTGGGGTTCAATCCCCAGCATACCATGCTGGCCCCACCAACAGGGCATGCTGAGATGGTGACTGACACTAGGCTTGTGGTATGTGTCTGTAATCCCTTCGTTTGGGAGGCTTAAAACAGGAGAATCACTATAATTCTGATCTGTGTAGTGAGACCCCATATACCCTATAGATCCTGCACTAACTTTACAAAACAAAAACAAAAGCAAAAAAAAAAAAAAAAAAAAAACCAAAGTAAATGTTGGCATTTTGACCTCCATTAATGTCCTAATTTCTAGTGACTGTATTTGGAACCAAAGCTTTGCAAGAGGTAATTAAGGTAAACTGCATTCATGTGTGTGGACTCAGTCATTTCTTTCCTCACATAAAAGAGATCTGTACAGAGTCACTCAAAGGAAGAACACAGAAAGACAGAGAGAAGGCCATCCCCGAGCAGAGAAGGGAGGTCAGAGAATGCAAACAGCTCTCCACACCTTGACCTAGGCCTGCTGACCCAAGAACTGTGAGGACATACACTTCTGTTGTTTAAGTCAAATCTGTTTACTGATTTATGGTTCCCCCGGCAGACTGACAAACCCAGCATCTTTTGGTGTCTGTATGCCAAAATAACCAAGGGTCTGGTGGTACCTGAAGGGATGAAGAGGTATTTTACATCATCCATTGGAGAAAACAAGGGGTGACAGTACTCACTGGGTCTTGAGTGTTGCAGTTCTATTGAACAGCTGCTTTCAAGCAGTTTTAGTTCACCTAGGTCCTTGGTAGGCAGACTTTTTAAAGCCCTTCGAACAGCTGACAGTATTAGCCACACATTGTACACAGGCTTCTCACAGGCTGGCAATACTGTCCATTCAGGCTCCAGACACTGGTGTGACAATGCTTATTTGGACCCTCTTAAAGGTCATGGATTAATTCACAACATGGCCTTTGCTGACTTCCACTCTTGGGCCACTCATTATTCTTTGGAATCTAGACTCCAAGATAGAAGGATTCCCTTTCCTCCCCCAATGCCAAGGCCTGGCCTTTGTGGCCTAGCATTTATCCCGACGTGGTAATTGGTCATTCAGATGACTGCTAGGTGGATGTGTCTGTTTGTTTTAAAGGCAAACTTACACTTCTCAAGATAAGATTGATGTTACTGTATTTCTTAAAGTCTGTATCTTTTAATACACTTGAACTTTCAGGTGAATACCAAGATTCACACTGAGAACATGTATAATCCTGCTTTTTGTTCTTGGAAAAAAAATTCATAAATAATATTTTTAAAACTTACATTTTAATGTAAATGAAATGTTTGATTTAATGAAGGAAAATGCTTAGCCATACGTTCTTTTGAATATTTCTTCTTCATTGTGTTTTCTCTTAATCTGTTGAAATTCCATCAGATTTTTTTTCACGTGTTTGTTTTTCACTTTCTGAGATGGGTCTCACTGTTGCCCAGGCTGTCCTTAAACTCTTGGGCTGAAGAAATTCTCCTGCTTCAGCCTCCCAAATAGCTGAGCTCTCTGTCACCCTTTCCAGCTCCATCAGATGATTTTTACTTTCTCATTTTACACTGCATAGCACTTAACTGTTTTATTTTATTTTGCTTCTCACATTTGGTTATTTTGACACTATCTTGTAATGTACTGGGTTTTTGACATCTTCTAGTCTGGAATACGCCTGGACTACTGAGTTTCTTCTTTTAAAAACTGTAATATTTCATTTCTCAGATTGCTTTTAAGGTCTTACTATGTAGCCCAAGGTAGCCCGGGTTGGCCTTGAATTCCCTGAAATTTTTTTGCCTCAGCTTCCCTAGTGCTAGGATTATAGGTGTTTGTCACCATGCCTAATTTCACTTCTATACATTTTTGTTTTTTAATGTTCATTTATTATTTTTCATTGTTTCTCTTTTATTGTGGACAGTTTCTTTATTTTGTTAAGTGTTCTAAAATATCATTTTAAATTAGTTTCAATGCCACAATGAAACCCACTGTTTTGCATATTAATATACACTAATAAAACATTAAAAATAAAATTATTTTCAGTGTTTTATTTTCATTTGATATTGATCTAATTCATCTTTCAACTGATGACCTGACTTGCTTCCTTATTTATTTTTTCCTTCTTTATTTTGTTTATGGAAGGTTATTTATTTATTTATATGTATTTAGTACAGGGTGTACAGGATCTCACTATATAGATCGGACTCATAGTGCTTCTCCTGTTTTCAGACCCCATAAACACTGGGATTGCAGGCACAGGCCACCATCCGCAGTCTTAGTCGCTGTCACAGTGCTCCCCGGGGGGGGGGATCGACCTGGCCTCTGAGCTCTGCCTAAGCAGGCACTTTAGTCCGCTGAGCTATCTCCCCAGCCCAATACATTTGTGAATACCTATTATTACATTCAAATAAGCATTTTAATCATCCATCAGCTTTCATTTGGTTGCTTCCTTCTTTAGTATTAGTCTCTCTTAGAGTATAATTTTGCCTATTAAGCCTTTGCTCTCTGTAGACATCCCTGTTCTTGTGGCAGCACATGTCCTGGCTTTCCAGAAGCTCTTGCCACAGCTAAGAATCTCATCTTAGAGGTCAGCCTTGGAGACTTGGTCTCTTGCTAGTGTTTGGATCAATGCGTGCTTCGGTGCCCAGTGAACGGACAGCTGCACTCAGTCCCCACCACGAGGGGCTCTGCAGCATTCCCTTCTTTTCAGCTAACTTTGCTGGGCAAGCACTCCATTCTGACCCTATTTTCAAGCAGTGAGTCAGTTTCAGGCCGGGCTCCCATGTGGACTTGGTCTTGATGCTGTGCAGCTCCTGCTCTGCCAGTACCTGGAACTGGTACGGAACCCAGCTCTGTGCTGTGGTCTTCTGGGCTCGTAGTTCATAGATCAGTTTTGAACTGAAATGTAATTTTTAAGCTTTCCCTTGAAATATTTTGCATGTTGTTTTTATGTTTGAGACTGAGGACTGTCAATGCATGACACCGAGTGAAGATCCCACAGTTACTTCTCTTTTTCTTAATTTTAATTTGTTGTTGTTGTTAATACAGGGTCTCTCTATGCAGCCTGGACTCATATTGTTCTCCTGTTTCAGTTTCCCTCTCACCAAGTGCTGGGACTACAGGCCTGGACCACTATACCTGGTTCTTTTACCAGTCCAAGGCACCTAGGGTTCCTGGGCCGGCATGGTATAAGGTACCTGAGATCAAGCTCGGGTCCTTTCACTTGCCAGGCAAGTGCTTAGGCCATCAAAACTATCTCCCAGCCCACAATTACTTCTTAAAGAGAAAAATAAAAGTTTGTTGGTGCCAAACTTTCATGGACACATATAGCTAAATGTATACATGGCTATTGTAGGAGACTGGCAAGATTACTTGTAAACATGAGATATTAATTAACTTGACTACAACAGAGATTTTCTAAATATTTAGTGATTCAATGACAGAGACATGATTTTACTGTATTCCTCAGGCTGTACTCCAGCTCTCAGGCTCACGGAATCCTCCGATCTCTTCATACAAGTAGCAGACACTATAGCCCACACATCAATTCGTCAGGTTTCCAGGCTATCTAAATAAATACTAGTACAACAATAAAAACCACAAACCTATCCTAGATTTTAAACACTGCATAACATAGTCAGTTATGTCACAGTTACCTGGGGTTCAGATAATTTTTGAAAATCTGAATTATTTATGCTAATGGAAGGGAATCAAGATAAGGATAATGCCAAAATAATAAATTACAAATAACTTACATTTTGTTTTGCTTTGGATTTCTGTACTCCATTTAATCCAGGTTTTGATGTATTTGGGAGTTTGTACCATTAACATGTAAGTGATTAAAACACATTCTAAATATCTGCATTTTGGAACGTTTTCTCCTACTGTTTCATCACTTGCCAAAGTCATTTTGTTAGTGACTCGTTGTGCAAGGGAGGTGCTGGGTTAGTCCTGGCTGATTCTCAGCGTCTGGAGCTCACCTTATCTCTCTGTAAGCTCGTTGGGGTCTGACTCACATCGTCCTTGTGGCAGCATATTGGGAGGTAATGACGTGTTTTGGCTTCTATGCCATTATCCACAGTCTGAACTTGGGAAGGGGAGAGAGAAAAGTGTTTTGAACTCCTGCATAGGTTATATCTGGAATAAATCAACAAGCCACGGAGTTCATGCATTCTCTAAGTAGATCCACAGAGGAGCTAATTCCTTCATAATGTAGCTATTGTTCAGGATTAACCGTATGCTTTTGTCAATGACTTCAAATTATTATCAGTTGGCTGCAGGTGATCTGTGCAATGAAAACAAAACAACAAGGGACCTTGCTCAGGTCTACTTTGGTGACTGAAAGCATTTCATAGCACCTTGCCATTTATTATTTGTCTTGCTGTTTATGAATCACAAGCTGGCATCTCTTCAGACTTGCGAGAATGGAACCACTCAAGTTTCCCAAGCGGTACGTGACCTTTAACCTTGACCTATAAAATGTACTGAAGTACTGCTTTCTTGCACTGATACCGTATATGCGAGGCTGCTGTTATTTGTCTCTGACATACAGCAATGAGTATGGTCAAATTCCAGCGTAGAGGGTGCTCCGAACTTTGCTTTCTGAGTGAGATATATTTAAATATTTGAACCTATTGATAAGGCAGTAACTATGCAATGTTTCTCTATAAAAAAAATCTTAAAAGCTTGGAGATTTGAGTTTTAAAACTCTAGTTAGATAACTAATAGAAATGTGGATAAGTCCTGGTCAAATTTTCTGATAAAAGTTTGTAATTCTGTCATTTTTTGAGGCACAGTTTTAGTGATAACCATGTTTATTTGTACTGAAATTATATACATTGGAGAATCAAATAAATCATTCAATTAATTTAGAGGGAAAATGTTAGCAAAAATCAAGTTTTCTTTGACTTAAGGATACATTACTGAGATTTGCAGAATAATTACATAAATTTGCATTTTACTTTATCTTTTTAGACAAAGCCAGTGAGAAAATGCTAATGAGGCCAGGGAAAATAATTCTAAGTTTTCTAGTGTGATGCACTACTTTTTCTCTTCAACTCATTTTTATGATTAAACATGATGCCAAAAATTTACCATAATAAAAATGTCCTTCTGAGACAGGTAGAATGGGTCCAAGTTTAAGAAAGATCTCGCCAAATTTTGCACAGAAATTTTGTGTAGTTCTAAAATTGTGGCAGTGGATTTAGGGATTGGTTTGCAATTACTAATCCTTCTGGATATTATATGTGTAGGAAAGTGTGGGAAAATATATATAGATCTGCACTCCCCAAATCTTCTTGTTTTCTTTGAAATTAAAAATAAACTTTATTTCTCAAACTGTGATTTATGAGTTTTAGCTTTAGGATTACAACACCAGTTTACTGAGTTCCTTATGAAACCCAAATCAGAATTGTTACAAATATACTGAGTCTTAAAATTCACGTTTGAAATGAAGAGTAATAGTAATAGATACTGGGCTGGGGAGATACCTCAGTAGTATAAGTGGTTGCCTGGCAAGCTTGAGGTCCTGAGTTCAGTCCCCAGTACTGCCAAAAAAAAAAAAAAAAAAAAAGTAATAGATACCAAAATTTAGAATCCCTATCTTAATTTTATCATCTTAAGACTTAGTTGCTACTTTTTGAAATTGTCTTCTGGCTTATATATAGCTTACATTATTTTATTAATTTCTTAAAAAGTTAAATTCAATTTAGGCAATTAAAAAACCAAATGGAATATCTGTTACGAAAGATTTGTCCATTTTGAAGGATAATTCACATGATGTGAGGTAATAACTTCATTCCCATCTACGTATTCCCAATGTTGATTAATTGTACTAATTAATTCAATTTAGCAAATGCGGTTTTGGAAACTGATGCTACAGTTAAGCTCTTAAAACATGGAACCATTCTCCTTTGGCTTGTATAATAAAAAGGAAAAGACATTTAATATACATTTGACAAGAGTGATTAAGTGTATAACTCATCTGTTTTTCAGTTAATTACATTTCTTTGTAACTAAAATAGAACTTGGAGTACCAGGTAGCCCAATTTCCATGGAGAATCATATTCAAAGAAAAGTACCCAGCCAACAAATACAATTTAGAATGAGTTCCAATGCAGATGTGTCTCCCTTATAACATGTTAAAGAGAATGAATTCCTAAATTAGGTTTTTTTCAGAAATCTGTCCTATATCCTTAAGTTCTTTGGTCAAAGTAGCCAAAAACATCCAAAATCATAAATCACAATCTCTCTCCCTCTTTCTTCACTAAAAATTCTTTTCCCTTTCCCACTCTTCCTGTGTAGACAAATGTAGTCCCTCTGAATGGCCTCTTTTTCCCTGACCCCAGATCTTACTAGCGACTCTCTTGATTATTATAATTCAAAACCCCAACAATTAAATTGACCAATATTCTTTATTACTCACTGCTAATGCAAACAAGTAGGAACTGACCCAAAATATAATTGTAGACCTGGAAGGTTTGATGGTAGTTTGAAATTAAAAAACTTCCACTTCCATCAATATGTCCTTAATAGTACAGTTACCAAATGAATTTTACATATATGGGTTCAATGAAATAACATACATTTTTGGTAATTTTGGTAACTATTAAATGGTATAAAAATCTTGTGGTATATACTTTCATTATCTCCAATGAAATATAATATGTAATTAAAAACTAAATGCCACATAGTACATGTTCATTGTTAATTCCAAACCTCAGCAACATTATTTTCATGTTAGTGTTGGTACTTTCATAGTTAAATATGATCTAAGCGTTATGGAACCATATATGTGCCTCAGATTGTTGCCACAGGCAAATTTTTATTACATGCTTTTCCTTCAATTTACTTTAATAACACTTAATAATAATGCATTGTATTTATGCAACACCTTTTATCCGAAGATCCCAAAGCACAGTATAAACATTAATTCTTAAAACTCTCTAGGAGAGCAGTAAGTATTTTTATACTCATTAAAATTTTTAATAAAAATATAAATGCATGTTATAGCTGGAGCTAACATATTAAATGGCTTAATTTGCTTGGGAATAGAAGCTTTACAGTTTTGGCTCCTCGAGTTTCAAATTCAGTGCTTATTAAAAATAAGACAAAGGAATCTTTTCTGAGAACAAATTACCATACTTCCATTGCAGAAAATCTGGAAAATACTTGTAAGTACGCAGAATATAAAGATTACTCTTAATCATGTAACAGAGATAAACACTCATTATTTGGTATATTTTCTACAAGTTCTCTTTACATGTTTATATTTAGGGTGTATGTTTTTATAACACATCATTAAATGCATGTGTGTTTTTTTTACATAACTTTCAAAGCAGTTTTCAATGTTTTAAATTATTTTTGAATTTGGAATTTTCAATGAATAAGTAGAAAACACCAAGTAAATGATACTAATTTAACTATTAATATAATTTTGAATATTGAAGATTTTTTGGTTTCCAGGATTACAAAGATTTGGTAATGTTTCTTCTTATGCAAAATATCCTTGTGTTTCCCCCAGTTTATTTCCTTAGGGTAAGTTTTAAAAGTGGAATTACTGTGTCAAATGGCTTTATAACAATTTAGGCCATTCATGTGTGTTAAGAAATCAGTTGCTGGAAGGGTTTTACTATTTTGCAGAGGAATTTGTCCAGTCTTTTATTTACAAAATCAAAAATGGATTTTTAAATTTCTGAGAAAACTGAAACAAAAGAAAAGTAAAATAATACCACAATGGTAGAGTCAGCTTCGGGGACACTTCCTCTTGGATTTGTTCTAGCAATGTGATCACAGACAAAACTGTTATTTTCTGAGTCTCATTCCTCATCTCTAAATTGGAGATTAAAATGTTCTATTCTGAAATAGTCTATTCTATAGAACCACTATAAGTCTATTCTACAGAACTACTATAAGTTTT
The DNA here is from genome assembly GCA_004027165.1 of Ctenomys sociabilis. Taxonomy (NCBI): domain Eukaryota; kingdom Metazoa; phylum Chordata; class Mammalia; order Rodentia; family Ctenomyidae; genus Ctenomys; species Ctenomys sociabilis. Next base: position 26,186 of record PVKA01007493.1, on the reverse strand, counting down.
AAATGAAGCAGTCATAATTTCTGGAAATTTTAATGGTCTTAATATTTTATCCATTCCCATAGTTTTAAGATGTGTTTATGTGCTGACAAAGTATAACCATTAGCTCCAGACAAAGCCTGCCTCTAGTGATTCTAACTTGTGTATCCAGTTCCTTATTTGATATTTCCCTGTGAATGTCTCACGGTCATGCCCACCATAATGTTTCAGAATCTTTAAATACCATGGGCTTCTCTAAAACTTCTTTGCATGCGTATATAAAATGTGTGTCATTTTACAAAGTTATGTCATTACTAATATCTGAGTTCTTCAGAGAAACAGAACAAATAGACTAACAGGACATACACACACATGCAAACATGCACATGCAATGCTCGCGCGCGCACACACACACACACACAAACACACATATCTATATAGATACTACCTTGGCAAGTCTGAAATTTGCCAGACACTAATGTGCTAAGAAGAATTGGCACCTTGAGTCGGAGGCTAGTCTGCAACCCTCAATTCTTCTTCCACAGGCACTTCACTCTTTCTCTGAAGTCATTCCACAGAGAGGAGGAGGTGTATTCACACTGAAGATCAGTGGTGACAAACTCAGGGCACTCAGGCCGGGGCAGGCCCTTTGCCCCACCAAAAGCTCAAAAAAAGTTTGCTGTCTCTGCTATGAACCATAATCTGCTTTTTTCCATGTTTAGCAAGTTGAATGTTAATTTTATGCAAAAAAATCTGTACAACTCCATTTCCACAAATGACTGGGTGCTGTACCCAAGAAAAATCAACACACAGGCTAATGATCACACAAAGCCTATGTGTGTACTAAGTGCTCTCCATCTCATTCACTTGTTTGTTCTGTTACAAAGCCAGATAACTGGAATTGGTAATGTCTTCTCCCTTTCCACTCATTTCAAGTTCATCAAGGCCTGTGTTTTTCTCTTTCTAAATGTTGCTCCAATCCATCCCCTTTTCCAGCCCTTGGTACTGCCCTCATCTAAGCCACTATTTCAACTCTTGTCTCACCTTTTCAAAGAAAACCAATCAGACTGGCTGGGTTAGGAGGGGAAGGGGAAATCGTAGAACAGAGACCCACCGTGTACAGGAAGCTAATAACCTCAATGAATGTAAACATTATATACCATAATATGAGCTAAGATAACATCAATAAGAATAAAAATTGGACAAGGGAATTGTAAGAGGAGGAAGGGAGGGAGGGAGGGAGGGAGGGAGGGAGGGAGAGAGGAGAGAAGAGGAAGGGAATTAAAAAAAAAGAAATAAGCTGTGGGAAGTACATGTATGTATTCCCCAAGATAACTGTAAACTGCATGTGCTGCAAATATGTGCTTGGCCAGAGGTATGTATGAGGTGGATATGCAGGCAAGAGAGACTTCTGGGGCCATAAGCCTCAAACCACCTGGAGGGCATGGTTGAAAATTAAATGATAGTCAATAGGACCACAAGTCCACATAGGATCAGAACACATTGTTTTAAGGAAACATGCTCTAGCCATTGTCCTTGTCTGTGATCCTACATAAATTGATCTATATAAGCCATATAAGGCTTATGAACTGACAGATGCCAAAAAGCTTTATCCACAAAATAATGTTCAGTCCCCTCATTAGCTCGTCGCAGGATCAGTGCCCACTGCTCAATCAGTACTAAATAAATAATAAATCAAAATACTTTGATTTATTACTTTGGCTGTAGGGCCAGTTGTGTAACAGGCTACCCCATGCTTCTGTCATTCCTCTGTTGTCTATATGAGTACCTGCACAGGTATCCTTCTTTTATTCCTTATCTTTGCTACCTGTTCCTATCAACAAAAAAGTCACAGACTGAAGATTGGGGCTGTTTTCCTGGGACTCTCTCACACTGAGGCGCGTTGGCAAGACAACCCCTCCAGGTCCTCTCAGAGTTTAAACTGGACATTGGCTCTGGGCTGTCACTTATCCTTTGACCATGGAAAGGTTGTGAACTGTGACAAGTGGTGCCCAGTGTGTGGCATGCAAGGCAGAGCTGGGGCACTCAGGTCATAGGGCTGAATCCCAAAGGGTGCACTCCACTCTATCCACAGAAGGGAGAAAAGGTGGTTGCAGGAACCTCCTGATACACCTTGGGAAGTTGTGGGTTAGTTTTACCAACCCAGAGGTCTTTTAACTCTGTAACTGTTCAGTGAGCAGGGAAAAGTACAATTTTCTTTTTGCTGTTTAACTTTCACCCTTACAGTATGGATCATGCTTTATTCAAAGAGGAAAGGCAACTCAAACAACATTTGCAATGGCTTTTAAGGACAACTGATGTAAAGCTTCTGAACTTTAACTCATTAAATTATTGATGGTTATGTGACAATGATGTCTGTGTTTTCCTCTGGAGGGCAGTCTCTCATCCTTTGCACTGTGCTGTGGACATGAACTGCAACATGTGCTAATAAAATAATAATAATAATAATAATAATAATAATAATCAATAGACCATGCACGTTCTGGTCCCTGTCCACCTGAGGTCATCTCATTCCTTGTCCCTGTGTTCACTCACCCTCCCTCAGCACCACTGACTGCTTTTAGTTCCTGCAAATTGCCTCACTTGCTCCTGCTATAAGACCTTTGGATAAAGAGCTCCCTCTGTCAGTTCTCTTGCTCCTTAGAACTTCTTAGGATCCTTACTTCCTTTGACTCCAGGGTCAGTTTTCTATTCCGAGGAGTCTTTCAGAGTGCCTTGACATCCATTTGATAGGGTTTTGCTCTTTTCCCAGGTAAGTGATCACAATAACCTGTGCGTAGATATATTAATGGAGTGTAGCTCTGTGATGAAAGAATAAATGCCTTTTACACTTTCAGCCATTGAAGTTCTTATTAGTATATTTCTGAAATGAGTTGGCACAATAAGTTCACAGAGCTAGTATGATAATCTTTCTGGGAGGAAAACATTGTTTTTTGGCTAGTCAAAAAGAAAGTTTACTGAATGTCCTGATCAGTGACACAAAAATCTGATCAAGTAATTTTATGTTAGGGCTGGTCAGATATTTGAGTTGATTAAAGCACCTGCTTAGGCAGGAACAGTCATGAGGACTGGATCCCTGACTTGCTGTGTTGGCCCTGCCCCCAGGATATGCGGAGACAGCAACTGAGTGAGGTGGCACAAGTGCCTGCAATCCCAGTACTTGGTAGGCTGAAAACAGGAGGATCGCTACAAATCCAATCTGTGTAGTGAGACCCTGTAAACCAAGTACTAAATATATATTAAAAAAAGAAAAAGAAATTTTGTTTACCTATTCTTCCTTTTGTTAGCTCCAATGTACTCAGCTCAGGAGAAGTCTGAGAAAATGAACTGGAACTCAGTGGCCTCAGGGAAGGCTGTCATGGTGAACTGCCATCAGATGCTTGGAGCGCTCCCCCTCAGCTAAGCCACCAGTGGGCACTGCTCCTGCGACGAGCTAATTAGGGGACTGAACATTATTTTGTGGATAAAGCTTTTTGGCATCTGTCAGTTCATAAGGAAGCCTTATATGGCTTATATAGACCAATTTATGTAGGATCACAGACAGAGTCGTAAATGATATTTCAAGGCACCTAGCCACGTCATTGAAATAGAAGGAGAAATTGTGCGGGAAGGCTTTGGCTGGTTTTATCTTCTGATAGCATTTTTTCCTTAATGTTCACTTTTGGTCAGTGTGCTGGCTAGCTATAACTCTAACCTACTATTAGGACTAAATCACATGATTATATCTTCTTTAGTTACATATATAACTTGGCCAAAAGAAAAAAAAAATTATGTTACTAAAATTGTTTTATGATTCTGGTATACATGAAATATACAAAATCCAACTAGGAATATATATTACTGGAAGGAATAGAATTGAATTATCAGGAATATAAACTGAATTAAGTGATATATATATATATATATATATATATATATATATATATATATCAACACCAGTCATCTAAAAACTTGCAACATAGTGTTAAGTGACAAAAGTCCTATAAACATATGTGTAGCCAATGATAACTTTTTTTGCAGATAATGAGTGTTATTGTAATGATAGGAAAAAGACAGTGTGAATCTGGGAAGGCTTCATGGAAACCGTAAGTTTTAAATAAGACTTTGAATGTTTTGAATAGGTAAATCTCGGTAGATTGTTTCTTGGCTAACACATGCAAAGAAAATACCATAGTCAATCTATTCTTGTTTTTTATCTTTCTTATGTCCCTATGCCATGTCATGACTTCAAACACTTCTTGCATGCTGACACTCTGAAACTTACATATACAACCCAGTTATACTGTCCACTGAGGCAACTTCTCTGAAAGTTTCAAAATCCCAAACTATTTAGCATGAAAATCTTCAGCATACTCTTCTTCCATCTTTTGCAATTTGTTTATTTCAGGTAAAGGACATTACCATCTAGCCATGTGCTCAAGGGAGAAATTTATGACTAACCTTTAATACCCCTGCATCTTCAAGACTGCATGCAAATAGTACATAGGTAAGGCTATCAATTTTACTGTAGAAATATTTCTGCTGTCTACCCTTAACTATCACAGTATATACCTAACCCATCTACCTATAAGACTCCCCAAACTTGACTTCTCTGCTGGTATTTTCCAGATATTTTTTCATTGTTTACCTAATTACAAGGCTCTTCTGCTGACACCTTTTCCATATCTTACCATTGTTGGTAGATTAATATACAAACACTAAAATAGCTTACAAGTTTCCTCCCTTATGTAGCCTCACTATTCTTCACCCCATCTCATACAATGTTCTCAAAAGGAATCCTTCTGCGCTGCTGGTGGGAGTGCAGACTGGTGCAACCCCCATGGAAAGCAGTGTGGAAATATCCTCAAAAGCTAGGATTGGAGATACCGTTCAAACCAGCTACTCTCCTCCTGGGTGTTTTTCCAGAAGAACTGTAAACCTCACACCACAGTGATGTATGTGCATCCGTGTTTATATAAGCACAATCTGTTATAGTTAAACCCTGGAAACAGCACAGATGCCCATCAACTGAAGAATGGATAAAGAAGATGTATTTTTACACATCAGAGTAGTACTCAGCTATAAAACAGGGTAAATATGAGTCTTTTGTTGGTAAATGGCCACAACTAGAGGCCATACTTCTAAGTGAAATAAAACAGACCCGCATGTGCAAACATCGTATTGTTTCCTCAGTGTGAGAACCTGAAAGAGAAAAAATGGAATATAAAGGGTAAAATAGATAGTGAGAAAAGAGAATGAAAGTATTCAAAAGGAAATTGAGTTAAGAAGGACAGGAGGGAATGGGAGAGATCTATCTATGTATACAAGCAGGATGTTTTGGACAAATGTACTGTGCATTTCTGCTGTTCTATAAAAGAACGAATTAATTCTTTAATTTGTTTCATCTCTTTTTTTTCAATTGTTTGTACTTTTGCTCTTCTTGATTTCTTATACATTCCGTCTTTTTTCTTCTTCAAATTTTACATGCACATATTTGGTAATATGAATAACTGGTTGGAAGACAACATTGTGTATTATAGCAAATATTGTGAAATTCATATTACTTTGTTAAATGAAATTCAGTATCACCTATAATGTGTTCTGTTTTCATTCTAATTTGTACTCTCTTAAAAAGTAAAAGATTAAAAAATGTCTCTCACTTTCTTTGGCTAAATTATACTGGGCTCTTTTTTTTTTTTTTTTTTTTTTTTTTTTGTGGAACCAGGGATTGAACTAAGGTCCTTGCACTTGCCAGGGAAGCTCTTATTACACTGAGCCATCTCCCTGGCCCCAATGGGCTCTTTTTTTCTGTCACAAATGCGTCACCATCTTACTCACTCATGACCTTTTGAAAATGTTCTTTCTTTACTTGTGGGGAATTTTGGGAGTATTCATTCACTGAGAAGTGAATAAATATTTCAGAACATGGTAAGGATAATGAAAAACAACTGCAGGGTGTAAGAAGGGAATCTTACTAGAATGAAGATGGAGGGTGCTGCGTAAGTATTGGCTAGTGTGTGGTGTTGTTATGGTTTATGTGTATCCCAATGTTTCATGTGCTCAGAGGTGGGACTTTTGTAAGATGATTGGATCATGGCATCATAGTAATCAGGGAGTTCATGCAATGATGATTTTATAGCTGACTGCTGTTAGGTAGTTGGATATGGTTGGAAGAACTGGGTCCATGGCAGAGTGGCTTGGAAGGCGTCATCTCTTCCATGCTCCTTGCTTCACTCTCTCTCTACCTCCTCACCGCCATTCTGTGAGCAGCACTCCTCAGTTCTACTCTGCTTCGCACCCTGCCATGCCCTCTCACCGAGGAGCTAGCCAACTATGGACCGAAATGGAAACTAAATTACACGTTTCCTCTTTTAAGTTGTGTGTGTTAGACACTGGGTTTCAGCAATAAGCACTAAGACAGGTATAGAGCATTCCAGGATCTTAGGAAATTGCTCACGACTGCTGAGCTGGTATAGAGCATTCCAGCAGAATATTCAGAGGCCCTACAGAGAATGATAAATTAATAGATATGAAGAAGAGAAAAACCTCAGGAAAGTGCTCATGAAACTGTGTGTCAAGAGTTAATGACTTACAAGTAGCTGGAGAGCAGAGAGAGAAAAGTTTCTTGATAGTGTTGAATATTTTGCACGAGTGGGTAGCAATTTTATTTTGTATGATAGGTAGATGGAACCAGGAGAATGTGGAGATACAGATGTTCTTTTATATGCTTTCATTATTAATGCTGGTGGGTTTGGTTTGCCTATGGGACCAAGGAGAAGGAAGTGTGAACACATCGGCTCCCAGTGAACAAGAGGTGATTGGTAGATCTTGGAGTGGGGACGGGTGAGAGAAGAGGGCTCAGGGAAGACCTCACAGTCATACTGTTGTCTCAGTGGGCAGTGGTGAGACTGACTATAGTATACAGTTAAAATTGGGCAATAATTTAAGGGAAAGGACATCTGTCTGTCATGATTAGCCTTACATCTTGACACATCACCAAGCAATGTTATTATGGAGACAGCACAAAATTCATCATTAGAAAGATGACGAAAGATCAAGACCTGAGATATTGATCCAAGAACAACAGTTGACCAGGGCAGTGTTTTTATTGTTTTTTTAGTAATCAGGGCACTTTGAAAATATGAAATTTACTACATCATTTCCCTGGGTTCCTGGATTTCTGTTAACATTGCTGAGTGGCATCAGCATTCAGCGAAAGATGTATGAAGAGTGGTGTGGCAGGAGAATGGTGAAGCTGGAGGGAGGGATGTGCAAAGAGACCGAGAAACACATAAAGACAGATAAGCCATCAGTGTTTTTAGAGGGAAAGTCAGCTTCACACAGACATTTATCTAAGAAAGCCTTAACCAGTAAAAGATAGAATAGTACAAAAATGAATATCTCTTCTTTCTAGATCCTTTCTGAGTAAAAATCTTATGGGAGTGATGGACACAAAGATCTTGTGAGCATGCTGATCTTGGATAAGTCACTTAGTTCCTTTAGTATTTATGGTTACTCTGTTTTGGTGGCTGTGATGTTCAGCGTGCCAATATGTGGCCCACCTGACCACGGCAATGGACCTAGTGCATTCCTCTAAGTTCCAGAAAGTGTTCAAGGGCCCCAGGTTAGTGGCCTCCATTTCCTGATCCTTCTGTTGTTGGAGCCCTTATACTGCTTTACAAGGCCTCTGCATGCAGAGGAAATCAGATGGCATCTGCCTGACACCCTCATGGATCTATTTCCATGGAAGAGATTATTGCCACTATTTTTGAATTCATGAGAATTTCATCGATGCAGCAATGAGCATCCGTGTCCTTGATAACTCTTTCATCTCTAGGTTACACAGAGTAAGACTGCACCTGTAAACTCATTGTAATTTGCAGAGCTGTACATACCTTTGAAAAATGATTTGTAATTCTCATAGCTAGCTCTCAAAGAATTTTTTAAATGACTCTGAAATGAGCAAGGACAAGCCAGCCATGGAAGCCTTTTAAAGGCACTTGGCAGACACAGATATCACATATCTGCTTTGACAGTCACTGGGACACAGGAAGAGGCCTCATTCCACTGGTTACAGAGATATTCCACAAGGACTTCTACTTGAATTTTGTCACGTCCTTCTATAATCTGTGGAAATACATTGCTTTTGGAATCTTGCTTTTCTTGACTTATGTTTAAGAAAAAGTACGAAAAGTCATCCTGGACCTTTAAAATAAAAGGGTCTGGCAAGGATTCCAAAAGCTGTTATAAGCATAATAACAATGCAAACAGAGATAATGTCATAAGGATGGCAACAAATGGATGCTCATTTATTTGTGAACACAGCCAAAAGATGCCAGCGAGTAAGCACTGAATGACCTTGCCAGACATGCTTATTTTTTTTTTTTCATGCTTATTTTTATTCTGGGAACATTTCTACATTACGCTATAGAAAGATATGTTTTACTTACTTATTTATTTTTGAGCTTGCTATCAGGCAAAACAATACACAAATGACAAAATTTTCATTCTTGGATGACTAGAGTACATTCAGCATTTAAGTAAGAGACACAAGAGGATTTGTTGATAGAGAGAGAGAATAAGAAATAGAGATAATGTTATAAGAGTGTTTGGAGAGTCATGTTGTTTCAGGGCCAGGGGCTACACATCTGACTGAGGAAGGTAGGAGGAGTGTTGGGAGTTGGGGAAGAGAAAGTCTCAAACCACAGTTACCTACAAATAATTAGCCCTTAATTGGCCAAAGGCAAAACTGTTGTGTTTACTCACTTCTCCTTCAGAGGAGCTGCAGGCTCTGCACATTCTTACTTTGAGATAGTTCCCATCAGCGTTTTATCGCGTGGTCTTCTGTGAATGTGTTGGGAAAATTATGAGGATTAACCATCATTAATTGTCACTTTAAAAACTGAACTTTATTTCGTAGAATGTTGCATAAATTTCTAGAAATTAAATGCAATAATCTGACCTGCAAACCATGCATTTATCACTATATGTCTCAGTCTCAAAGTACTATCTTTGGACTCACTAATAACAGAATAGCCATGGCAACAAAGTCATCAAAAGCACTGTAGGATCACCCAAAGAAAAGGTTCTTTATTATGGGCTTATAGATTTAGTCAATTAAAAGCACTTATTTTCCTATAGATTCCTTTGATCAATCCTATTCTTTGTCTTCTTTTTAAATCTGTTTTCTTGTTGCTAGCTAAGTAACAGTATTTAAAACATGTGTTATTAGCATGATTTGCTCTGAGGGTGTTAACCTAATTTTAAAAAATTTAAATTTAGTTTTAATATCTCAGTATTATGCTCTGTTAAAATTGCATTTCTGGAAAAATTCACTCATCTGTAACAGTTTAAACACGATTTTACCCATATACTGTATTAGCAGAATAAAAAATGAATTTCCTTTTCACTGTTTTTCTTTCCAATACATCTTGTGAAATCATAAGAGAATTTGGCAATTTATATAGAGAAATTCAGCTGCCATTTGCTTGGACTGTGACATATGACTGTAATTTGTAACTTTCCATACAACACTTGGTTATTTGTTATCCAAATATTCGAATTTCAAAAGTAAGAATTAATGTACAAACAACAAAAAAGAAAGTATTCTGTAATTCTTGAGGACATGATGTGCTACTGTCCTTAGAAATATGGGTTAGGAAATACATTTAAGTACAATATTTATATTCTGCTTGTGCTAGTGATTTACATGGTTGCATGTGACTTGCACCTTCATTTTTTTGCATCTTTTTATTTTTATTCATTCTGTGTTGTGTTTGGCATTGTACATGTATTCGCCTGTTTGCAATTTTCTTTCAAATTTTATCAAAATCACGGCTTTATTCTGTAGGTGCAGTTTGAAGACAAACATATTAAGTGCATATAGATCTTACAGAGCAAGAGTTTATTCATTTAACCAATATTTATCAGGCAACTGCTATGTGTCAGTTACTGTGCTGAGTCCTGGGAACACAGATTCAACAAGGTAGACATGGTTCTTGTCACATACAGTGAGGAATGCAGAATGTAGTTGAGAATAGAAGATAAATATTGAGGAGTTGGTAATTCTACCCACCAAATGGAAAAAGAGGGATATGGGAGAGTTTGTGGGTCAGGTCAGACTTCCTACAGGTGATTACCTTACCCTGAGACTTGAAATGTGGAGAAAAAGAATGAAGGAGCTTCAGGCTTGGTTGGTGTGGAGAGGGGAATGGATGAAGAGACAGTGTTCTAATGAGGCAAGTAACTGTGTTATCCATGCAGAAGACAAGAGGTGACAAAGAGAATTGTCCATGCAAGATTACAAATGATTCTCTTTGGCAGTGAAGAACAGTACTAGAGGCAAAGTTAAGAGGGACCCAGAAAGGAATATTCAAAAGGAACAGCAATTATTGGTTATATATAGACGAGAGAGAGAGAGAGAGAGAGAGAGAGAGAGAGAGAGAGAGAGATAAGAGGAAGGGTGACAGCCACATCTGTTATTTGAGCAACTGCATGGAAAAAATAAGTTAATTAAGGGACACTAGGTTAAATTAATTTGGACATGATGAATTTTGGTGATGTTGAAGAAAGGGAAAATAACTATGGAATATTGAGATGGAGATGGGGGAGATATGGAGTTGAAGAGAAATCTGAGTAAGAATTATGTGGCTGGAATTTCCTATTATATAAATGTAGATGGTATTTGAAACTATGGTTATGGAGAGATGAAGAGGTTTTGGGCTTGGTGTAATTCACTGGAATTTAAACCTAGATATTACTGTGTAGAAAGAGTTGGTTGACATGCTTAAAGCACAACTGAGGTCCATGAGTTGATTGTTTTATTGAGTTAGATTAAATTGTCATCAAAGAATATGAAAGAACCACAGAGGTCCTCTGATGTTGCCTACTTAAAAGCCTGCATGAACAAAAAATGTTATAGCACTGTAGTTCTAGTTTTAGTTTATGCTTCAGAGAGAAACCACCAGCAAAAGTGGAGATGCTGTCTTGATTTGACTTGAAGTCTAGAGATTCTATTGGGCAGGTCCATTGTTGCGTCTGACATGCCATTGGCTTCCATTTGTGGGAGGTGCCTTACCCATAAGTGGGCTGTGGCAGCCTCCGTGGGTGGCTGTGAGTCCCCTTCTTCCAGGGGACTGGACCAGGGTGGTCCTATCCTTAACCAAGCTCTAGGCTGGCCAGTGTCCTATGTGATGGTTTGGCATGAAAAACTGCCCAAACAGGGAAAATGGTGATTAGTTGGGTCAGATGTTCTTGCTCAGGAATTTGAACTAGGGCATCTGGGGAGGGAGTCAATTATTTGGTTTTGGGAGGGAGTGTAAGCTGGAAAGAACCACAAGAAGAGGTCTTGTGGCAGCACAAAAGATGAATAAACTGATGGGAGAAGTAAATAGAACTTGTATGTAAGCAGAAACTGAACCCAATGGCGGAGTAGGGGGGAAGGCGGCTGATTGTTATGAGGAGAAACGGTTATAGTACAAAAAAATCTGAGTCACCACAAAGATGAAAGATCCACAGGGTGCTCTTTATCAGGGGCCAGTGAAGTTACTGGACTGGGGCCATGTTGAAATTTTTCTATTGCCACGTATATTAGTCCTTGAGAGTAGTGAACTGTCTCACGACACTCCTATTTCTCTTGTGTCCTTGAATGGCCTTATAATCTGATGCCATTAAATGAAAATAGCTAGAGTAAGTCTTTATTCATTGAGAACAAATGTTTTACCAACGAAATCCTACCTCCACGTTTCAGGCTTGCTAGAAATTCATTTTTTTTTTTTTTTGTACTAAGGTAATAGAGGCTTAAGATTATTTAATAAAATGGAAATATCTGAATGGCATGATACAGAAGAGCAGTCATTGAAATTGTGTGTGTGTGTGTGTGTGTGTGTGTGTGCGTGTGTGTGTGCATGAAAATGGGAGTGGTGATGAAAGGGATAAAGGTAGAAATCTTTGAGGAATATTAATCAAGCGAAGTTTCTAGAGGCTGATGTTGATGTTTCAGTTGTAATTTAGGAGTGGGAAGATCTTCACAGTTAAACTAGATTAGGGATTATAAATCCATCTGTCTATGGGGTTCAAGTAAGTATGGACTGCGGTAGGCTGGTTGCTCTCCTGAAACACAGAAAGCATAGGCCTCCAAGTGAGCTATCAATGGGAGGTGAAGCCTGGCCAGTCCTTACACATTTCTTTTTTTTCAGCACAGGCTCAACTTTCATATCTTGGGTTATAAATATTTATGTGTAATTCAAATGAAAGCAAAGCAAAACAAAAAAATTTAGAGCTAACAAAAAACAACTTCAAGCTGCATTTGGATCACAGCTCAGCAATTTATGAACTTTGTTCTAGATCAATGGATTTTAAAATGTTTAAAGATTCAGAATTATCCTGCAAAAGAAAATTTGTTCGTGAATCTGACACATAAAAAGATTGAAGCAGAAACTTTTGGACTGAAATTGGGGTTAGGAAACTATGCTCATTATCTGCTTTTACTCCAAAGTGACCTAAAACTTGATCAAATCTTGAAAACCACTGAAGGCGTTTTACTGAGGAGGGATGGAAGATTTGAACAGGTACTAGAGCCCCTGGATCAACACAAGGTTATTTGAAGGACAGTGAAGATAATATGCTTATATACCAGAGTGAGTGAGTTGCTATATAGAAGGATGGTAGTATGCCAAAACTATCCCTGAATTCTCTGGGTTTGAATTCATTTCTTAAGAGCAACTGTAAGAAAGTATTATTTGATCCATGTCTAAATTTCCACATTTACCAGCTGAGAACGATAAGTAATACTATTGATCTCATTAGGTTTTTGAGAAGATAAAGTGAAATAACACACTTACTATCCTCCTTGGCACACAATGTGTTCAATGAATAGCAGCTATTTGTTACATGACATCTTTACCAGCCATTAGTATCACAGAAATATTTCTTTCACATGACAACTATGACATAGTATTTGAGGAAGGAACAAAACATTGGCTAGGCTCTATTATATGCGGATTGGAGGAATGAGCCAAGGGGATTTAGATGTTGAAGGTATTTCTTCATAGTTCTGGTCTTCACAGCTTCTTAGAATTGAAGAATTTACAGGTTATTGGCTGGCTTTCAATCTTCATTTCTGCATATAGCCCATCACTATAAGATAGAGAGCTGCAGATTTGAATTTAATGAGCAGATCAAGGAGCTGAAACACTGGGGAGTTAATGCTTTATTATAGGAGTAGTATGTAGATATAATGCAGTTCACAGCTTCCTTCCCCAACCCACCCGTGCCCACCATGTGCCAGCCATTTTATGCCTAGTGAAGCATCTTCAGACAGGAACAGTCATTCCACAGGGAGTAGCTTAGAAGCTTGCTTGTTAGAGGCTATTATTTTAGGTAGTTCTCTTGAACTAACACTACAAGTATATGTTCAATAAGTCATTCCTGAGCAACAACCATGTGCCTAGACCTAAGGCCCCATAATTATGTCCCCATCAAGAAGATTCTGTCATTCTTTCACTGGGTTCAGTGGTGACTCCAGGGTCCAGTCAGCCCCACTGCCATCCATCTGCACACCAGCACACTTTGCAGTAAATACTCTTTTATAAGGAGGCACTTTAGGGCCATCTGGTCAAGAAAAAGATGGGAGTTTCTTGGCAGAAAGAAAGTTAATGAACAGCCATAAAAGGATTTTCTAAATATGTCCACAATCCAATATAACCCTGGGTAATTTGATTTGTAGGAAATGGAGAGCAGGACACTACACACAGAGTGCTTATCTATAATTCATAATAATTACTGTATCAGGGAATCTATTGTATAGATAGATATAGGAATACAAATTACTTCCATGTTGAAGTGTGCAGTTTTGCCTGAGCCCTTCATGTTGTCCTGATCTACATACACTCTGTCACATGTCACTTAGGTGCCCAGTGAAGTAAAGGCTTTTCAGGTTACTTGATGGAGGCTCAAAAGTGAGGGGGGAGAGAGAAAGAGAGTGAGGCAGAGACAGAGACAAAGACAAATAGAGAGAGACAGAGAAAGAGAGAGACAGAGACAGAAAGACAGAGAAAAAGAGATGGAGAGAGACATAGAGAGACAGAGACAGAGACAGAGAGAGTGAGTGAGACAGAAAGATAGAGGTAGAGAGAGACAGAGAGAGAAATGTAGAGACAGAAAGAGATGGAGACAGAGAGACAGAGACAGAGACAGAGAAGTAAAAGAAGGGAAGGAGGGAAGGGAAGGAGAGGAGAGAACTGGAGAGAGGAGAGGA